>JAHBCN010003313.1:0-77225 GCA_019359885.1 Listronotus oregonensis | reverse complement strand
ACCATTTTTTAAAAAACCCACTCAACTTTAATGATACCCCCCTTTTTTTTTGTTCTTTGCAAATGCTTCAAAAATGTTATTATAAGTTTTCCTCGAAAAATACGTAGATTTTGCGTTATTTGCCTTTGAAACTCTAAAATTTTTTGTTTGATAAATAACAGCTAACCTTTAACAAAGCACAACTTTTTCTATTGGTCCCACAGCAATTACAAAAAAACATTTTATTCTTTTGTATTTACAGTTTTTTTTTTTTTTTTTTTTAATAAAATGCATATTTATCGAGTTATTTGCAAAAAAACGATTGAAAACGTTGATTTTATCTACGAAAAACTCTGACTTTCGATCGCGAATAACTCGAAAAGTATAAATTTTTAAAAAAAAAAAAATGTATGAAACATTTTTTGCTTAAAAATCATTTTTTTTTGATCCCCAGAGGGTTTTGGGGAACCCCCCCCAAGGAAAAATGCCCTTTGGAATATAGATTTTGATCCTTGGATTTTCCCCTACTTACTGTCAAAAAAAATCATTCTACGCTTTTTAAAAAAAAATTGCAGGAAAAAATGGTTAATTTCGTGGACAAAGGGGGCTAAAAATATTACCCCGGGCAGAAAAGTTAAACCCGGGGCCCGGGGGCCATGGGAAAAAATTTAAAAGTTTTGGTTAGTAACTGAAAAACATAGACGCTCGAAAAAAAAATGGTGGCAAAATGTTCGTCTCCAAAAAGTGTCCTAATAAAGTTGTACTTTAAAACATTCAAAATTAACTCAAATAAATTACAAGCAACAATTAGAATAGACGATTTTCACTTTTTCGCTAATATTTTTAGAACTAAACTTTTGAGAACAAATCTAACTGCAGAGACAAAATTAGCAATAAATCCTCTTAAATCTTTTCCATTTAAACATTTCTTTATCTTGTAAGTCTTTGGTTATATTTACGTGGCTTCTGAGGCCCGATCCTGTAAGCAAATTTTTTGACATTCCTTTTCTCTATCTCTTTCAAAACAGTGACAAACTTATGAGTTACCTTTAAATGCAACAAGAACATGTGACCCCTATTTTGACATTCTCTTTCCTTATTTTTTTTTACGAGCCCCACCCGGGGGGTTTTTTTTTAAAGACAAAAAAAAATTTTTTATAAAAAAATTTGGGGGGGTTTTTTTTCCCATATTTTTTTTTTGAAATTTAAAAAATTATGAAAAAAAAAAATGGAAAAATATGGAACTAAAATTTTTAAATACTCATATATTTCCTTTGATTTAAATATATATACATTGATGTTTTTTGGGGAAAAAAATTTTTTTGAAAATTTTTTTAGGTTAAATTATTAATAAATTACAAAAAAGTTTTTTATATATAAGAAAAAAAGAAAGCCAGGAAACAATAGAATTGTTATTTTGGGAATCTGGTGAGGTTTTTCTCCCCCAAAATTTTTTTTTTGGGATAAAATATTCCGTAAAGTGAAGGAAGACTTGTCGGTGAATGGAATTTTATTTAAAAATTTTTAATTCTTGCTAAACCGGGCTATTTCCAGTGCATACTTGGGGCGGTCCTGCATGTTTGTTCGAAGGTTCTGAAGGGGTAAAAAAATTTTAAAAAAAATTTTTTAAAAAATTTTAAAGTTAAAAAAATTTTTTAAAAACTGTTTTATTAAGTTCAGATGCCGCATCCCCCATTGATATTTCAGGAATTTTTTTAAAATTAAAAAATATTTAAAAAAGTCCAATGAAAAAAATTAAAATTTTCCCCCTGAAATGAAAATCCAAAAAATTTGTTTTCATTTCGTGCTGCAGTCCTTTTTTATTTTTAAAAATTTTTGTTTAATAAACCTCTTTTTAAAAGTGGCCCCTATTTTAATTTTTAACGGAAAAACTTTGGAAAAATAAAAATCAAGATTTTTTGGTACTTCATTTCTATAAAGTTTTTTTGTACCTTCAATTTATTTGCATTCCATTAAAAAAAAAAAATTTTCCATTTAAAAATTTTTTTTAAAAAGGAACACCCTGTATATGTTTTATATTTTCAAAAATTTTTAAATTTTTTCCCCCTTTAAAAAAAAGAAAAAAAAGCTATGGTTATCTCAAAAAACAACGTTTTTTTGCCCCTTTGAAAAATTGACTGCATGTCGACCAAAAATATTATTTAACAATTAAAATTTGCTTCATATGTTACAAAAAAAAAAGGGTCGCCAAAGGTTTTTGGTTATTCAAAAAATAATAGTTACAATAAGGTTACATTATTTTTTTAAAAAACCCGAAATGTTGAAAATCCCCTTTCCCCGACTTCGACGCACTTATTTAAATTAAAAAAAAATTATTTAAAAATATTGACAAAAAAATTTTTCGGGGAAAATTTTTATTATGTTTGGGGTAAAATTTTTTTAATTTTTTCTAAATTTTGGGGAAGTGGACTAAACATCTTTTTCATCTACATTTTCCCCCAAAAAAAAACGGGGAAAAGTAAAACTGGTGAACGAGTGGCCGGGGAAAAAAGGGGCCCCCTCTTCCAATCCCCGGTTTCCAAAAAAGTTGGGGGGTGAATCCTTTTGGGGGTGTTAGATAAAGTGGTGTAGCCCCATCTTGTTAAAAATAGACGAAATTCAATAGATTTTCTTCTTGCAATTTTGGGGGGGAAAAAAAAAATTTTCCCGCATATCAACGTAAGTCCCCAAAAAGGGTTTCAGTTGGTTCATGAAAAAAAAAAAACCCAAAATTTTTTTTTTTTTACATACCACACCAGACGTGACTTTTGGGGGAAACTCTAACGTGTTCGTTATATTGCAATTTTTTTTTGCCCAAAAAACCCCCCCGTTATGCTTATTTACTTTTCCATTGAGGTGAAATGTGGTTCGTCTGACATTATTAGTCTATCCAAAAAAGTATATTGTTTTCCCTTTCCAAATTTTTTAATTCTCTGGCAAAATTCCACCCTTTGTGGAAAATCAGTTTCTTTTATTTCTTGTAACATTTGAATTTTGTATGGCTTTAATTTAATTTTTTTTTTATTTTTGTACTGTATTTTTTAGGAATATGGACTGAATTTGGGAATTTTTTTCTTGACGGGGGTTGGATCTTCCGAGTTATCTCCAGAATTTGTAATTTTATTTAGCAAATTCTCATTGTTTACAAATTTTTTTTTACGGGCTAAAGATCCTGTACCCCGAATTTTCTTCCAGATTTTAAAAAAATTTTTTTTGGGGGGTGGAGCTTTATTAAACATGTTTCTAAATCTTCGTGGGTTTCTTTTACTGATTTGGTTTCGCAAAACATAATCTTTTTCCCCTTTTTTTCCTTAAGAGTTTCCCCCTTTAAAATTTAAAAATAACTTGTAAAAAAATGACCAACAATGGCTGACAATGAGGCTTGTTGCTGTTATGGAAACGGAAAATTTTTTTTCCCCAAGGCGATTTTTTTAAAAAAATCCTTTTAAAATAATTTTCCTATTCGACATACAGTCAATTTTTGGGAAGGTCAATAAATGCGTTATTTTTTAAGATAACCATAGTTGGGTTTTAAATTTTTTAAAGGGGGAAAGTTTAAAATTTTTTTAAAAATTTGAAACATATACAGGGTGTTCCATTTAAAATAACAAAGTTGCCCCATATCGGAAAATCGGCCATTTTTTTTGAGCAATGGAATGTAAAAAAAAGGGAAAAACCCCAGAGAATAAACTTTAAAGAAATATAAGTATTTTTGGGGAAAAAACCCCATCTTGATATCTTTATTTTTCAAAAGTTATTCGCGATAAAATGGGAAAAAAATTTTGGGGCCCCCCTGTTTTTAAAAAAGTATCTATAGGGGGGACCCGTTGTTGGATATTAACAATTTTCCCCCTTTTTCACTGTCGTCACATTATTATTGTTACCATAGAAAAAACGCAAAAAGAGATTTTTTTTTCTTCGAATACCCCTCGAAAAAAAAAATAATACAAACTACTTTTTTAGAAAATGATAAATTTCAATTTTTTTCAATATCAAAAGTCAAATTTATTATAACAATTTTATTTTTTTTTATAGCTTTCTTATTAGTATGATTTTTTTTTCAATTTATTTATATTTTAGGCTTAAATTTTAAAAATTTTTCCCCCCAAATATTTTTAAAATTTTATATATATTTAAAAAAAAAAAAAAAAAGTTTTTTTATTGAAACCCATAATATAAAAGGGTTTTTTTTTTTAAAAAAAAATTTTTAAGTTCCCTATATTTTTCCTTTTTTTTTTTGCGATATTTTTTTACTGATGATTTAAAAAGATAATATGGAAAAAAAAAACCTACAACTTTTATATTAAACATTTTTTTCAGTCTTTAAAAATAAGGGCTTCAGAAGCCACGTAAATATAATCAAAGACCCTGTACATTAAAAGAGATAGTAATACACACTGTATAAACACCGAAATTACGAATCGGTGGACAAATTCGACTTCTGACTGCCTTAGCTCTTTTTTTTTATCAGCAGCAACGAAGATAACTTGATTTTCTATTGAAAACTCTTATATAATCATGGGATTTATATTTTATTTATTTCCTCTATTATATTAAACACATGCAAATAGGTTTTTAGGAAAATAAATTAACAACAGATTTGATTACACATAGTAGAAGATTAACTAGATTCTACATTTTTACTGTATTTCGTATGGCCCACATTACTTATTACCAGTTAATGGGTCTTAGTTTAAAAAAGTACATTCAAGATAAAATCTATAGTATAAATCCATATAACCTTAGTTTTCTCGTGCGGTAGGTGTATGACATCTAAGGAACACCAATACGATTTTTTACACTAATGGTAAAATTATTAGATCACTTAAAACAATGCTACAAAAATTATTATAATGATACCCATGACTTCAATACTAATCCTGACTTATCAAATAAAATTCAAAGAGTAGGTAATAAATTTAATATTCGCTCGATCTTTAAAACACAAAACACCATTAGATCCAAAGTAACAAAAACAAAACCATACAAATTTTTAAAAAAAAAAAACAAAAAATTTTTTTATAAAAACCCCCTTTTTAATGCAATAAATTTTTATAGGTGAAAATTCCCGGCATTAGCCAAACGCATAAAAGAACATAGAACATATATTAGAAACACAGAATTCCACAAATAAACACAGATGTGTAGCATCAATATCTGTTAATTTAAAGAATACATGGTTACCTATGCTTGATGCTGAAGTAAATTCGGGTAAACTTAAAATTAATTAACACACCATACCACCCACGTTTCTGGTCTTTTGGAATACTATACATACACCAGTCAAATAACCTAGTGTCATTTACGAAAAAACATTATTAAAAAGTAAAAAAGCTAACAGAAACTTTTTAGACCAAAAATTTTTTAAAATTTAGTTTAATTTTTTGTTTTAGTTTCTGTCTTGACAACGGTGGCCGACTTGCCACCGAAACGTAGATTAGTATTTGTGTTTTTTCTGGTTTTTTTTTGCGGTTGTCTTCTTTTTTGCTGCAGGCGATCTGCAAGTTCATAGGGGTCAATAGGCTGGACAGGGTCAGCTCGTATACCTCGGGACCCGGACCGAAGGGGTCCCATTTTTCAAAAAGTAGTAAGGCGAGTATCCCAAATCAAACAAAATGATATTTATTATTGTTTATAGGTTTGACGTAAACACCGGTCAACATTTTCAGCCTGTACCTTGGCAACCAATCGATCCATTAACGTTTTCCATATACTAAAAGAAACGTGTTTAAGAGTACTTTTTAATTATATTCTCAGTAAAATTGTTTATTGAAAATTCGTGGAAATCGTCAATTTGTTTATAAGTAAATTTTGTTTTATAACTTTAAACAATTGTTGAGAACGCCCAAATAATCTGAATTTTATTAAAAACGACAACAAATAAAAAAAAATTTGAAGGATTGATGTCTTTGGTATATGTGAAAAAAAATCAAACGTCTAGGTTCAATATTCTGCAGTCAACACATTTTGCATTTTTTTTAAACGAATTTGGATTGCAAAATCATTATGCAGAAACTACCAAACCGAACTTAACAAAATTTAACATATATATGTAATGTTTTATCATGATTTTTTTTTCTCCGAAAAATCCAAAGGATCCAAAAAAAACTCTTTGTCTGCTTTTTTTTGTTTATTGCTTTTTTTTTCGAAATTCTACTTTTGATAAAGTTAAAAAATTTTACCAAAACTCTTGCTGTTTTTAAAAAATTTGGTTTTCATATCGTTAAAAAAATAATTAAAGATGTTTTGACAATTTTAAAATACTGGATTTTTTCATTTTTTAATGCAATGCAAATTGGGTTTTTAAAATTTTTTTTTACCCTTTTTTTGTAAGGTTCCCCCGTTTTTCCTTTGTAGCTTCATGGGTAAAAATTAAATTTTTTTGATTCAAGTATCAGTCTACATTAAAATAAAATAAAAATGTTATCAGTTCCATGATTTTTTAAAAAGAAATTTCAGTTTGAAATCTGAAAATTAAAAATTTTGTATATAATAATATATAAGTTATTAAAGCGAATAAAGTGAAAAAAAGCTTTTTTAATTTTGTATTTTAAAAAAATATAGTAAATAATAAACAATTTTATTTTCACAGGATCTATTACTTTCCTTCTAAAAACTAGGGATGTAATAAAAAAACTATTTCCAATCTATTGTTGTACTAAATAAAAATATATAAATATTTATTGAGAATTAGGTAAGGTAATTGTGTGGACAGAGCTCTCACCTAATATGAATATTTATGTAATTTGTAGTTAGTCTAAGTTATAATTTATACCTATATATTTAAAATTTGAACTTTACCTCATTTGGTGACTTCATTAAGAATGTTATCAAATAGTGTTAAAAAGGAGCAATATGCATCTTCATTTACATTTACTTAATATATATTAAATTAGTTTTAATGACGAAAAACAGTGATATAAATGGTAGGGGACATTTGGTAAGATTAGGATTATAAAGAAGATTGTTTAATTAATTTTTTATCAATCATATCTTGGTCACAAGATGAACTACAGATCTCATTTGGTAAGTGTAGCTATACTGCCAATAATATAATAAATAATATTATAAATTATAATTTTTCTCCCTATCCAATATGTGTGCTTTTGGGCAAACAGGGTTTGATATTATTTATGGGAAATTCAAGTAGTGTAATTTTCAAAAAATGATATGCTCCTTTTTTCCTTAGTCAAATACCATATATGGATGTTCTACTAATGCAACAATAATAAATATTTATATTATTTACAAAAAACATTTTTTTTTACAAATGTTAGGCCGTATTTAAAAAAATATACGAATTGAATAAATATTCAATCACCATATACGCCATAACATATTAATTGATTTAAAGAGTCAACTTATTATTTTTTTTAAATGACAGGATTTTTTTTATTTGACTGGAGTTGTAATAAATTAATATCAATATTTAATTTAAGATGAAGCTAAATTGTTTTTTAATTTTCTTTTTAAGATCTTTCTAAAGATATCCGTAAGAGTTTTGTAATTGTCAGAGGCACCTTTAAATAGTTTAAACACAAAAACAAGAAAGTTAAATTAATTTGTTTCTTTTTAAGCAGTTTTTTTTTATACAATTAAGTGTTAAATATGTCAATAGTTATTTGTTTCTATTCAAAAACAGCTCATAATAATATTATGTGGGTCACACCAACAACCTTAAATTGTTTTATTTAGTTCAAAAACAAAACCATGTTAAAACAAAATAAAACTTTATTTCGCCCCTCTTTTTTGAGTTACCATTTATATTCAACAATATTTTTAATGTCTTTCTACTGTTAACGTGTGTTTTTATTCTCTATAACAGGGAACACATTTCACTTTTTAGTGTTAGCCATGCAGCCAGTTTCAAGATGTAAGCTCATTTAGAAAAATAGTGATATTTGTTTTTCAATTAAAAATCATTAAATTTTTATTATATGTGGGACATTAGCACATACAGCACGCCACGGGGGTCTATCAGGGCAATTTTTTTTATAAACATACCGAATTAGCCCACGGTATAAGGTTAAACGTAAGAAGTAGGAAAATAGAAATTTACTTATCATTTTTTACAATTTTAAATTTATTTAAAATTATATTTAATGTGATAAGCACATAACATATTTTTATACTTTACGGGTATAAGGATAAAGATTGTTAAATGGGGAACAAGGCATTCTGGGGAAAATGTTTTAACAAGTTTATTAATTTGTATAGCATATTTTTCATATTCAACAAATATATGATCAGATCACTTTAAATTTGACATTCTTCAAATTTAAATAAATTTTATTTAAATGTGCAGGATAATAGGCCTGTCCAAATTTAATACGTATGAGGGTAGTTATAAGGCATCTAGGAGTGGTGCAATCTTTATGCTAATAATTTTTGGGACCACTATCGGTTAATAGTGAGCATCTAGTAGATGTATTCTTACAGAATTATTTCCATCTTATGCCCTACTTTTGAAATACCATTGATTTTAGATAACGAATTGCGCTATTAATTCTTAACCTACAGGCCCATCTCTTCCACTGGACACCCCACGATTCATATACAGGGTGTAAAGAGTATGATGCTCACTATTTTAATGGGCGATAGTGGAGCTTAAAACAAGCCAAAAACACATGGGTCAAAAGTTTATTGTTTTCGAAATATGGCCTTTCAAAGTTTAAAAAATTTGGCAACAGCGCGCCCACTTCATCAGGCATCAAGTCGAACGTCGAACGTCGAACGTTTTTTCCGAAGTTCTACATATTTACACTTTTTTTTAAAGATATGTTTATTTACATTTTATTTGTAATTAAAAAATAATTGTAATTACCACACACAACATTAAGCATAATATCCAATTTAAGAACTTAAATTATTATGTTTTAAAACAGCACTTTTTTATTTTGCTTAAAGAATAGAAAGTTTTCAATTATACGAAAAGGAAACAGCTGTGACCTCTGGTATGTACTACGATTCCAAAATATCCAAAATTCTTTTCTCTTGTTCTACAGCTATGTACCTTCCAGGATTTCTCGGTTGCACACATCCCATTCCCAAAGCCACTTGGTACCGTTGTGGAAACCTTTCACGGTAAACTTGAGCTGCTAGATTAGCATTATGGTTTGCCTAGCAGTAACTTATCGACATATTCCGGATTCCCAGTTATTTTAAACTATAAGGCACAAAATAAAAAAAAGGACAAAAATACCGCAGAGACTAAGCATAATACAATTCACTACTGACTTGACAAACTCCAGGGCTGGAGAAAACATTATTATTATTATTATTATTTGATTTGTAGACTGACACATTTAAAACTTAGTTTTTTATTAGCAAATGAATCTACTGATGAGCGATAAAGACGAAAGTTGCCAGTTGTTAAAGCTACTAACTTTGATATCGTTTAGACCAAAATCTGTCAAGTTTTGACACATATATCATATGGACTTTTTGACTTGTTTTGAGCTCCACTATCTCCCATTAAAATCGTGAGCATCGTACTTTTTACACCCTGTATACTGTGTCTTTTAAGTCCCTTAACAGACCTATATTTCGCAAACGGCAAGAAGAAAAAATGATAAAATTACAACATGGTCTTATTACGATACACTCGATTCGATGATTCTGCCATGTTGCCAAGTGTACAGTTTTTGAGATAAAGTAGGGAATTTCGTTTTTTCAAATACAAAGCTCAGTTAATTTTTATTGCAATGCACCCTGTTATTGTTATTACTTAAACCTCCAAATTTAAAAATTTAATTTTTTGCAGTTTATAAAGTATAACAATTCTGAGTTTTCATTTAAAAATCTCAAAATTGCCTTGTATTTCGCAAACCGCACAACGGAAATATGTATAGAAAAATTACTACATGGTGGTTTTAGGATATGCCCGATTTGCTAATAATATCTATAATGTTCCCGAATCTATACTTTTATAGATAGAGTTTGCAATTTAATTTTTTCAAATACAAATCCCAGTTTATTTTTAATGCAATGCGTTCAATGTATTACTTTTACTAAAACCTCCAAATTTTAGAACTTTAGTTTAGGTAGTTTCTGAAATAGCGCATCTCTGCATTTTATTCAAATATCCCAGAACCACCTCATATTTTACTATACATAGTGGTTTACTAATTATTTGTTTAATTAGTTATTACTTTCCAAATAAAGGACTACTTAAAATTGAACAAAATTGATTTGGTTTTACATAAGAACTAACAAAAAAAAATGTAAAGCAAGTAAATATCTTACACTAAATGAACTACCTAATTAAATGTTCAAAATGTTTGCCATTATTAACTAATCATTAATTCAAGTGGTCATAAAACTTATTTAGGGTATTTGTAATCATTTGAAACATAATTAAAATGGCCAGTGACAAATTTGAGAAAAGGTCTAAATGAGTCAAGTCGGGGTATCGGGCTGACCACGCTTCCTCTTCGTCAATTCCACCTGTCTGAAAATGTTTCGTGTAAAAATGCACGCACCTTTCTGAAATAATGTGGCTGTGTCCCATCTTGCTGGAACCATATTTCTTTAAGATTGACATTTAATATTCGAAACCGGTAAAAACCTGATATTCCTATAAGTGTCAATATTTTTAACCATTTAAGCTGTCCTCAATAAAAAGGGATTAATACTATATGTTTCCACATTTCAAAGTTGCCATATTTTAGAAACTACATAACTGACATTTAAAGGTTTTAGTAATAACAATGCGCTAAATTCACTGAAGAAACGAAATTGATGAAAAATGTAGGGTTCCATCTTTCAGAAAATGCATAAAATAAAGTTTTAAAATTTGGAGGTTTTAGTAATAGCGAAATATATTACAATAAAAATTAACTGGACTTTGTATTTAAAAAAGCAAATTTGCCTACCTTATCTCAGAAAGTATATATTTGGTAACATTGCACATATTCTTGTCAAATCGGGTGTATCCTAAAACCCCTATGTAGTAAATTTTAATTATTTCTTATTTCTGTTTACGAAAGGGAGCATTTATTAATTACGTATGGTGTTTTCTTTTTCAATTTAAACACCCTCTTCCCCTTTGGTAAGATGTGATCAGACACCCCCTTTTTGTTACGTGATTTATTTTTGAACTTTTAAATAATTAAATTTATTTTTAAAAACTCTGAACGTTTTTTATCTGTTCTCGAAATAATAAAAATACTCAGATAAAAAATTTTTACTTACGGCACTAAAAAAATTTAAATCCTGTAAAGGAGTGTGATCTTTTTATAATTTTCTGACACCGTCTAAGGTCCTCAGATAATGTTTGAGTCCGATTATGGTCACCTAGATGCAGTATTAAAAGTGACTTTAAAAAAATTAAGTAGACGCAAAAACTTTTTAAAATGTCACATTCTGATTTAGAATTGTGTAAGAAATACAAATATATTAAAATATACAGGATGTTCTATTTAAAAAATTTAAAACCGGAGCCATTTGAAACCGAAAGTGACTGGAATGTAAATAATATGCAAAAACTCTCCTCTTTCCCTACCATTTATCTAAACCAAATCTCATTTTGATATACCAAATACTCTGAAGGTTATGACTTGTCGAATAGATTTGTTGACGCCTGGTATAAATAAATGTTAGTGATTTAAATCAATTAAGTAATTTAAGTTTAATCTCATACATTTAGCAACAAACCGTTTTAATTTAATACAACGAAAGTTTTAGCAATCCTTGCGCTTCAAAATTAATAACCTTTTTTCTAAAAGGAAATTTTAATATATTTAAAGACCTCATTGAAAAATGACATCAAAAATATTGTACAAATCGCCACAGTCTATGCTTGTTTTAGATTTAATTTTTTATTTACTGTCACCATGTTACTGCTTTTAACTACTCACAATTCGCTTTGCTATCATCGTTTCTATTCACGATCATCTTCCGTAACAACATAAATGAGAGAATAACCATATTTTCACCTATTACCTAGTAAAGTAATGAACCATTTAGGTCATTAATTATTTTTTTGTTTTACTTCCTTTCGCCCATAAACTTCGTATTATCAAAAAAAGAATTAAAAATTCTACGTTGCTTATATGGGTTATTAAAGTTAAATCAGTTACGTGGATAGAAAGTGTATAAGGAATATCCTAAAAAATTTGTATTCATATATATCACCAAAAACACTTAAGTAAAATAAGGACCTTCTTCTTCTCCCTGGGAGCCGTCTTGATTCATTACCGGAGGCAGCGCAGCCTCTTGGGCTTTTTGTGCCTAATCACCCACTACCTTTTATACCAATTCTCCCATTAGTCTTGTTCTCTCTACATGTCTGTATAACCCCGAGATTGGGCCGTCTTGATTCATTACCGGAGGCAGCGCAGCCTCTTGGGCTTTTTGTGCCTAATCACCCACTACCTTTTATACCAATTCTCCCATTAGTCTTGTTCTCTCTACATGTCTGTATAACCCCGAGATTGGTTGGTTAATATATTCCTGTGGGCTCATTTCTGGTTGCCCAAATAATGCCTATCTTTTGTGATTCGATGCTTCACATTCGCACATGATATAGTGGGCTGTTTCTTCCCACTCGTCGCACGTTCTGCAACTTGGGTCCCAATTGTATGAGCCTATCTTGTGTAGGTGTCCTCTAAGGTTATCGTGCCCTGTTTACAACCCTACTGTTATGCGAAGTCTTTTCCTATTTTGTCTGAGTAGTTCTTTCTTCGTTCTTTTGGATGGGCCCCTTATGAAGCTTTTTCCATCTCTAATTCTACTGAGGTTTCCCCAGTATTCCTCGTGTTTGTTTCGGATCCATTCCTGGATTACCCTCGTGCTGTGTTTTTGGTCACTCCAAGGGCTGGTCCAAAATATGGGATGGATGATCCCTGTCTCGCTAGCTCATCCGCCTTTTCGTTGTCTTCTATTTCCGAATGTCCTGGTACCCACAAGGGAGTTACTCTGTTGCGGTCTCCCAGGACTTCTAGCTCTTAATAAAGACCTATTGTCTATTTAATTTATCTTTTCTATTCTATTATCTTAAAGTACTAAGATCTAAAATTAGACCAATATTTTCTTTGACTCCTCAAGTTTTTTACTGATCTTTCTGTCATAATAAAAAAAACTGTCTGTATTAATAAAAAAAGAATATGTATGTACGATTGACTAATAAAGTGCTATTTATAGAACAATTTTACGTCTATAAAGTAGCACTTTATTGTTCTAGTAATATAAAGTCACTCTATTTTACTAGTAAAATAAAGTAACTGTCATTGTTAATAACAAATGGCCAATCAACATTTTATTTTAATTTTATTAAAAAATTAAACACGCCTTATTAAGTAGATGCTCTTTGTTTTCCGCTGTTTGCAGGAACTTCTCGACTTCCTCTTTGGAGGGGTTAAGGATTTTTTGGTTTGTAGCCGTCTGCTTTTCTTTTCAGGAAAGCTATCATGCTGGGAAATTTTGGTATGTCAATTCTTTCTCGAAGAATTATTGTCAATCGCAGCATTGAGTATTTACTCCATAACGACAACATTTTATACTTTAAAAGGTTGGTGCTAAAGTAAGCTAAGATTCCTTTTTCATTGGTCTTCTGCAATTTTTTTCATTACACCACTGTCTGTACGCTTTGTATGTTTCTTCGTACAACGTTCTTGACTTCCTAGGTAGTAAGGAGTCCTTAACTACTGCTGCAGCCGTCTTTATTTCTTCTAAGACTTCTAAGGTTTCTATTTTGGCTTTCGATACTATTTTCGTTCTGGATTCTTTTTTTTTTAAATAATGATTTTAGCTATTTTCGGAAACTTTCGATGTCAACTGATTTGACATGTGTTTAAAAATGAACAACTAGATTTCATAGCAACTGCTGTGGCAACTGCTCGATCACTCTCGCGGTAAAACCCTAACTTTAACTACATGTAATCCAATCGCAATAGTACATAAAATCATGTATAAAACGCATACATAAACAGGCTTTATTGACTTATCATTTTATAACCTTGCTCGCAAGCTCGCTCGACCATAAAAATATTTATTCAATAAAGACCTACTTCATATACTAGTTATATAAACAGCTATTATTAAAACAGACAGATTAATAAAAAACTTGTCAAGTCAAAAAATAACTTGGTCTAATTTTAGATCTCAGTACTTTAAAACAACAAGATTTTTGGATAGAAACTTAGCCCTTACTTTACATAAGTATTTTTGGTATGATCTCTTCTGTTTTCTGAGTTTAATGGATGGAATAATATCCTGCCTACATTCTAAATTCTAAGGCAATTAAGACCTCAGAATATACGATATTACCGCCCCCTTTTTAGGGTGTTCCGAATAAAAATTGTAAGAAATCCGATTGAGCTTGAACAACTCTTAACCAGAAGTGACAATTTAAAAAAAATAAGCCACAGTCTTGTCAGTATGTCAAAAACTAAAAATTGACCTACCGCAGAAAATACAATAAAAAAATCTGATTATTACAAATGATCTATAAAACAAAAAAAAGCTCGTTATAAAATGGCCACTTTCCAGTAAAATTTTTGAGAAAAGTTCTTTTAACTATTATTTTTAAACTCTGAGCCATCTGTCTTATCTCTAATTCACCGCCATGTACGGTAAATGGAATTTGGAAATATATTTTGTATTGTTGTAAAGATTCATAAATTCAAAATTACAGTTAGGTTACTTGTCAGATGGAACCATTAGGTCCTGGTCCCCTAGTACGGATATGTGCACACAATAATACTCGAAAAATTTAAAAAATAGACACAGTTTTCAAAAATAAATTAATTGAACAAGGTCATCCAACGAGAACTAAACCGGATTATATTTGTGGTTTTCTCATATTTACAAAAGAAAAATGGAAAATAATATGCATTTCGTGTATTTGTTCCCGAATTTGAAGGAATACTAAAAAAACGATTTAAATTTAAAAAAATAGGTACGCCAGTACCAGTGAGCTGACTTTAAACTAACAGCTCATTGGCCAGTCCCATTATGTTAATGGGACATCTTAATTATTGGTAATTTTTTAAAAAAGTCTCATTTTTTTAGATGTATTTCAATAAAAACCATTTCGTATTTATTTTTACTTACAAATAAATCAATTTAATTATTTTCACCTTTAGAATATATTAAAAATAAACGCTTGACTTTGACAGAACATTGACTTTTTTAAGTCTTGGCATTTTACGTACTTATTGATCATTTTTTAATTTCCTAACTTAAGTAGAAATTTCTTATTCTGCTGTTACTGAAAATGAATCCATTTTTTTAATTAAAACTTATTGGAAAAAATGAAAAACTTGCAAAACGCCCCTATAAATAAAGAGTCCCATAAGGAAAATAAAAATTTTAAGTTTTTTTTTGTTTCAATTTAGATCATTTTCTAAGGCATTCTTTTAGATTTTATGAAAAAAAAATACGACGAACCACATACATTGGTCATTTTTTACTATTTGGAATAACTCAAATAACTTTGATTTTTAATTAGGTTAGTGGGTATTGTTTTTCCATTGAATAACTATAGAAATATTTTAATAAAAATAATATATTTTATTCTTAATATAAAAAAAAATCATAGAAATATGAATGTTTTTTTAAGTATAATTTTTACAGACTGCAAACATTCTTTTTTATTATTCTTCATGCGGGTAATTTTTTTTTTTGGTTTTTTGCTAAATGCTTATATTATCTTAAATAAAATTAAAAAAAAAACAGTTTAAATGAAAATAAACGTATTTAGAAAATTTTAACAAGAATCAATATACAAATTTTAGAAATGAGTTTAAAACCTAGTTTTATTTAGTCGGGATTCTTATAATGGGTAACCATGGAGGTACCACCAAGCTGTCATACTAAATATTTCTTTGGCACTATTTTACAGATAAAATTCCAATTTTTTTTTTTACTGAAACATATAACTACATCTGGTTTCACCAGTAATGAATTTCACTAACTAAACCAGGCGATCTGTTTTAGTAAGGAATTTTTAATACATATTTTTAATACAAATAAAGTATATTTTTATCACTGTTTTTAATTTTAGGTTCTTTACGGCCTTTTGGCAGTAGCTCAATCGCGACCAGAGGTTGGATATAATTACCCACAGCCTCAGTCAACATTACACCTGAACCAAAATCAGTTAGGCTCTTCTTTCCAACAAAACTTGGCCCAAATTAACCAACTTGCAGGTCATGCAGGACATGTAGGACATTCAGGACATGCAGCGCAACAACTTCAATTAAGTCAAAGTCACCAAGCTTCTTCATACCAACAAAGCCTTCCCCAAATATCACAGCTGGCAGCTCAACCTTCTGCTCAATATGGACTACCTAACTTACACACTGCCCAACCTTCTGCTCTATATGGGTTACCCGGTTCGCAGAATCCATCACCCTTACATCTAAATTCTCTACAAAATTCATTTGGACCTAGTCTTAGTATCTCCCAAAGTTCACACAGTACTCAGCAGTTGGCTGGCCAACAATTTTTGGCACCCAGTTTACAGTTATCCCAGAACTCTTTTGCTCAAACTGAAAGTCTTCCAAATTTTGCTTCCCAGCAGCAAGGTTCTCCGGCAATTTTACCTCACCCTCAAGTTTCATCTCAACATTCTTTTGCACCGCAACTACCAACAGTAACCAAACATATTTATGTGCATGTAGCTCCTGAAGAACCACCAGCACCACCTCAAGTTATTCCTACTTCTCCACCGCCCTCAAAGCATTACAAAATTATTTTCATTAAGGCCCCGACAACATCGGCTCAACAGCAACAAGTTCATGTGGTTCCGGCACCACAAGCAAGCGAGGAAAAGACTTTAGTATACGTTTTGGTTGAGAAATCAAAACAATCTGAAATTCTAGTGCCAACTCCAGCACCAACTCAGCCTTCCAAACCCGAAGTTTATTTTATCAAATACAAAGCTCAAAAGGGAACCGCACCATCAAATGGTATTGGTGCCCAACCGGGATTACCCCTTGTTGAAGATCTAAAGAAAAACCAAGGTGAACCAATTAACACTGGAGAGAGTACAAGTTCTCTTTTTCAGGAGGCCTACCTGGACCTAGTTCGAAATATGGCCCGCCTGGGTATCAAAAATAAGGACAGGGATTAGAACATAATATGAACGGATAAATTTTAATTTAACAAATAGTATTTTTTATATATTAATTTTGTGTTACAAAAATAGTTTTGTGCACAGAAATTGTCATTTAAATTTAGTTTGTATTTTTATTTATTATTTGGAACTGAACTTATTTTGGTCTCTCAAAAGAATGAGGACCGCACCATTACTATATTGTTAACTTTTTGTGATAAAGACTTTTGTATATGGTTGTAAATATATTTTAATTTCTTAAATTGTTTTACTTATTTAATATTACAGTCTAGGAATTATCTCTTGACTATGTAGCTTAATAAAACATAGCATTATCGACATAAGTACTACTATTTAGTATCTTATATATTTAATTTTTGTGACTGATTTTTTAAAATATTTCACAGTTTGTAGGGATTTTTTTGTTAATTAAAATTTAACAACAAACCACCAATACCATCTTTAAGAAAGATGCATAAAATCTAAAAAACCAAAATTCGTAGAAAGTAAGCTTTTCTCCGTTTCTTATATAAGAAAAACTGTCAAAAATAGCCATTTATTTTTTAAAGTGAAAAAAAATTTAATTGTAACTTAATTGCGATGATGTCGATATGACTTGTGTAAAGAATCGAAACTACAAAATGGGTTTTTGCTAATTTTTAATAGAGCATTTTTCTAGAGAGAAGTCGAAATAATAAGCTAAGATATCCGTTATATTGTTAATGTTATTTTTGGCAGAGGTAATATTTAAAAGGTTTCATATTTTTAAAATGGTATTTCTTTTACGGATGTCGATGAATAAACGATATAATATAGGTGTGTTGGTTATTCAGAAATAGTGTACACTTTTTTACATATTTTTACGTAAAGCTCTCTTACCGAAGGTGTATTTTAGGAATAGGTGTGTACAAAATTGTAAAATAGTTTTTTTTATAGTAATTTACGTTATAAGTCTGGTAGGTGACTTGTTACAGTACGAGTTAGACATTATGGACCAGGCGACGCTAGGAGCCGAGTCAAGAATGTCTAAAAAAGTAACTGTAACAAATACTACCGAACGTGTATTATTATTTGATTTTAAAAATAAAAAATCACATTATATTCTGAAAATCGCATTACCTTTTTACCTGTGGCAACAAGTGAAATAAAATTTCATGTTGGCATTTTCTTAAATGTCTAATTTGATTTATAAATATGAAACAGTCTGGTAAGTGTTGCTTAGCGACACTTACCGACTTTATAGTGTAATGACTAACCTACCGACTCAAATTTATAATATAATCAAAGGTCTACCAGACAGTATGAAATAAAATAACAAACAGACCTAACATTTTGGAGTAATATTTCTAATTAAAAATTTTAACTGAGGTTATTCCTGACATATATTATTTTTTATTTGTCCCATTACTGACATATTATTGCCAAAAAATGCTTACCTACTAATGTTTATTGTTGGTCACAGTTGGGTAATAATGGTTGATCCTATTTAAATTTTTGTACAACCATAATTGGAAAAGATCAAGGGGTGTATTATTGTATTGTACCTTTAGGTTTAATATGTTTAAATTTAATTGTAATAAATCCTTACCAATAAAAGAGATTGTGAAAACAATCATTTTTAAACCCAATCCAATTTTAACACAGAATCTACTATTTCTTGACATTTTGTTTTTAGTAAGCAAACAATTTACTACATCCATAAAGAAATTAATAAGCTTTATATTGCTCATAAAATATATGTAGTTGTAAGATGATGCAAGCAAAAATAGAATATCTTATTTTAAAATTTTATGAGTATACAAGGTAATACATACTTGAAACTAAAGGGAACGCATTATATGATTTAAAAAAATTCAGTAAAATACAAACAATTTTATGACTTTATTTGTATACCTATATTTTTATTATTAGGTTAGGTTAAAATTAACAACAATTAAAAAAAAATTAGCAGAAAAAATGGTGCTATTTACTGGGAAATCCGACGTTACATTCTTTCATTCTTTCATTCTTTCATTCTTTCCTTCTTTCATTCTTTCATTCTTTCATTCTTTCATTCTTTCATTCTTTCATTCTTTCATTCTTTCATTCTTTCATTCTTTCATTCTTTCATTCTTTCATTCTTTCATTCTTTCATTCTTTCATTCTTTCATTCTTTCATTCTTTCATTCTTTATTCTTTCATTCTTTTCATTCTTTCATTCTTTCATTCTTTCATTCTTTCTCTTTCATTCTTTCATTCTTTCATTCTTTCATTCTTTCATTCTTTCATTCTTTCATTCTTTCATTCTTTCATTCTTTCATTCTTTCATTCTTTCATTCTTTCATTCTTTCATTCTTTCATTCTTTCATTCTTTTTTTTATTCTTTCATTCTTTCATTCTTTCATTCTTTCATTCTTTCATTCTTTCATTCTTTTATTCTTTCATTCTTTCATTCTTTCATTCTTTCATTCTTTTATTTATTCATTCATTTATTCATTCATTCATTTATTCATTCATTTATTTATTCATTCATTCATTTATTCTTTCTTATATTTATTCATTAATTATTCATTCATTCACTCTTTCTTTCTTTTATTCATTCATTTATTATTTCATTCATTTGCCCTTAGGAATAATATATTGCAAATGGTAAAAAAAACTGTGACCACAAAAAATAAAAAACGCAATAAAAAAGTCTGAAATTAAGTCCAATTTTAAAAGTATTTTTATTTGACTTAAAGCGCACTTATAAAGCTATCATAGGTAGAGTAAAACATACTATAGTTATAGAACGTTGCCTCTATGTTCAGTTTAATTTAATAATAAAAGGTAATCTTTTTTCAAATTTAAATAATCATTTAAAATTATAATAATAATATACTTTTCACTTTAAATTTAAGTTCATTTTTATCTTTACTTAAATTTCACTCGGACGTGTTTCATAAAATTTTTACCATTGTAAAAACTAATCTAACAACATCTTCTAGTATGAGTTTAAAATACCGGTGTCGGCTCTGTAAAATTAATAGTTTTACAAGTGTGGGAGCAGTAATTTGCAATCTTGTAAATTAGTAACATTTTAATTTTATTTAATAAAAACGAACGCTATTATTTTAGAATAAAAATATCGTCATACTTTATGAGAATACTTTGCATTATAAAAATTACAATTAGTTGTCTTCAAAGAAAAATAAAGTAAGGGAATAGCACAAATTAAATTATAAGATTTCTGCATAATACAGGGTGTCCGAAACACCATTAGGAAACTTAAGGTAGTAATTCTACATTAAAAAAAAATGCTAGTAAGTTATGTGAGAAAATGTCGAAATCTCCACCATTACCAAGATACAGGGATGTAAAATATCATATTTTGTCAAATTTTTTTGGTATATTTATTTTATTCTTTAGCCGATTAAGTTGATATTTGGCATAAGAAACAAGTTTGGTTGACTTAACAATTCTAAGAACAAATTGGTTATTTTTTGTACCGCTAGAGGGCACTTAACCTAAAACATAACATTAATTTCCTTTAAACTTTTCTATTTTAACAGATATCTTCAAAGTCGATTTTCTGGCTAAACGGTAAGGATTTTCGACATTAATCAGGAGAATATTATTTTTCAAGTTTATAATTACCTTTAACATGTTATACTCTGTTTAAAGATGTATGTTAAAATAGAAAAGTTATAAAGGAAATTAATGTTATGTTTTAGGTAAAGTGCTTTCTAGCGGAATAAATATAACCAATTTGTTCATAGAATTGTAAAGTCAACCAAACTTGTTTCTATATCAATTATCAACTTAATCGGTGAAGAATAAAATAAATGTGCCAAAAAAATTAAACAAAATAATTTATTTTACATCCCTGTATCTTGGTAATGGTGGAGATTTCGACATTTTCTCACATAACTTACTACCATTTTTTTTCAATATAGAATCACTACCTTAGTGTTCCTAATGTTGTTTCCGGACACTCTGTATATCATCGCTTCAGAAAAATAGTAAGACAGCTAAAAAAGGTCAGTTTTGAGACATTGGGCATTTTAATATTAAAATTAGCGTATTTGGAAAACCTTCAAAATTATAGAAACAAAATTTATTACATTTTATAAGTATTTCCGAATAGTAAGAATGAACTTTAAACTGTTATTTTAAGTGTACTATTTTGTTGTTTCTACAAAAAGTATTATTTGTCTCACTCTTATACCTAAAAGACGACAACGCAAAATTAAATGTTTTCGTTTTTTATTTAGGATGACCGTGTTTTACACAAAAAAACCTTAGGTTTACGATTCAACCTTTTTTGTGTAAGTTGTTTTTAGTGGGAAATCGTTAAATCGGTACGCCTCCGCACCATAAATAGTTGCCGACAGAACTCTGCTATCGACTAAATTTAAACTGAAAACCAATAGGTGCAAGGTTTGGATGCCCTGTAAAATGACTGTGCTAAATGAGACACTAAGAATAGAATAACCATACACTGTTCCAACCCCTCTCCGCAACTCTCCGACCGTTTCGCGTCGTCCGAAGGGCCCGAGCTCTCGTTGGATGCGTCGACTCGCTACGTCATCACAAGTTCACGAAAGTATGTCGGTGCGTGGGCGTTGCATGATTTTCTTTGTGTGGTTATTTTTACATTGGTAAAGAGTAATTTTCAAGAATAATTTAAATTTATTAAGGCGGTGTTGTTACGATTATAGGGAAAATTTACTAATTAAAAAATCGATTTTATTATTTTCTTTAGGTTTAGAAGGAAATGTTATCGTACTTTTGGCTATGGAAAAATAACATTCATGTTACTAGATGTGTTCTGCAACAGTTTTAGTATTTTAAAACAATCGTAAAGGACACTTAAAATTTATGTAAAGGTATCAAAAAAATTTTGAATTTTTATTAAAGAAAAATGTATTAATAAACATTAGATAACAAGAATATGTTAGACTTCGAGTTATTAAAAAAATAAATATTGGCTTTATTACCAATGGATGTGTAAATAAAAAAAATACGAAACTTTCCTATAGTTCTAAAAAATACCTATAAATAAGCTTTTGTGAATCCTTAGATTTAAAAACAAACTTATTGCTCAAAATTGTGATTATTTAGATATTATCGACTAATGGTGTATATTTGGTATGTGGATTAATAAAGATTTTTTTTTCTTGTTGGTTATTTTGGGTTTTTTGTTATAAGCCTGCTAGACTGTGATTATTTTTTATTTTCTGTTTTATTTTTTTTTTTAAAGCATTATTTTAATAATTTTATTTACAGTATATGACATCCGAGCAACTTAAAAATGAAGACAACTTAAAATGAGTTCTTATAGTTTTGGTGTAATACGAAAACATTTTAAAATGTCTTTGTATAACTTTTTGGAGAATAAGAATTTGTCATGTTCGTTTTAAAAATATTTAATGTTATCGCTGAACTAAAGTCAAAGTTATTATACCAAGACAAAGTCTACGGGGTATCGAATAGCATTTCATGTTTTTCGAGTATATTATCAAAAAGAACGCAAAAAAACTTATTAGTATATCAAAAAACTAAAAAAAAATAAAATTTTAAGTTGTGATACTATTATTCTGAAGCAATGATATATTATTATTTCCGTGGTGTCGGGGAAAAAGGAGATAAGTCGGATTTTTTAAATTTTCAGTAGATTGGTCTACAGTTTGAAATGTTACAACAAATCAGGCGTTTTACGCACCGATATTTTTTTTACACAGAAATATATGAAGAAACAAGTCATTTTAATGGCACTACAGGACATATAAAAATACTTGACATTTTGGAATAAAAATGGACTTATCCCCTTTCGAACTACCTGAAAATCTACTTATCTCATCTGTCACGTTTTACTGCAAAAAAGAAATAAAAACTAACGCAGAACTAATGTTTTTATTATTATTTTTTTTATTCTCAACAAAATAGGTAATTGTTCTAATATATTTTAATAAAAATAAAACAAATACAGAAGTTTTAGAACCTAAACAGAATACTTTGTAGGATAAGTATTATTCTTTCGTCAAATTTCCAAATTGGTCGTAGGAAGATTTTTATAAAAATCCCAGGATACATCGAAAATCGGCACACCTGCATTAAATCGGCTTTCTTCTTCTCGCTAATGGGCCCTCAATCCTTTGTACTGCAATTCTGGAATAACTTTGCTAAAGAACCCTTCCTAAATGAAAGACGCTTATAACTTTCATTTATGTATGTTTTGAAATACATTATCCCAAAATTATTTTTGTCGATCCTTATTTCTCGAACATCACCCAGTAAAAGGGGGGTTTTCCCTTTCGTCTTTCTTTTCACTTGAGGTTCTGTTTTTAGAAATTTGCATAATCAAAAAATTTTGACTGGTCCATCTCCACAACTTTGAATGGATGTTTTTTCCAGTACATCGAACCAACTTACCAGTCCGGGGTTGGTGGTTGGGCATCTGTTTTTCTTTTTCTTTTCTGAGGCGTGATCTCCATCACACTCCATGTGTGTATGGGGGTACTAAAATTTGTGTTTTATTATTTTAAGAGTTGGGTGGGATTTCAAGGTGGCAAAGTTCATAGCTACAATATGTGCATTTTTATTTTGCCCGGTACAGGAGTCCAGTAAAAAACGTAATTTCTTTAACATCAGCTGATATGCTATTTAAAAAATGTTTTACATGATGTGATTTGGTTAGCTTCCCCGGGTATAGCTTTATGCCACATGAAACTGGGCCTGATTATCGTCACAGTCATGGACAGTTTGGTTAAATGTCCATAACTGTCTTGAGAAAAAATTCCTGAAGAAAGCTGTGGAGTTGCAAGACATTGTTGTAAATCAAAGTGACTGTTTTTGTCTTTGGATCGTTTTTTTATAATCGCTTATCTTCTGCCTTCAATTTGTAATAATTCTCTTTTTCTGATGGGTGTCTAATTCGTTTTTTATCTTAACTTGTCTTGACGTTACTAGTAAGTGTTATCCATTCTCAGACTGTCGTTTTCCCAGGTGTCTTTGCTTGGTCTCTAAATTCCGATATTCAGTGTGTGGAAAATCTCTTCAAACTTTGTACGGCTAACAACAAGATCAGGTTCGGATTGACTATATAATTTGCAAGTTATGTGCGGTGGGGGTATTTTTTTGCTTCTCGTCTAGATAATGGCTGCGGTAGAGTTGAATTTTGAGAAGAAAAGATGTTATGTTTTTTATGTCGGCTGCCGTGTATTTATTTTTTGGCGGGTCTCCTCCCATCGCTTTCTATTTCCCGTATGATTTTTTTAATTTCAGTGCATAACCCAAAACTTTTGGTTTCTCCCAAAGTTTTCCGAAAACAGCTTTGCAAATTTGATTTTCAATTCCGTTTATCCTTAGAAAATATTTTTGACAATATTGACGATTTTTGTTTGTCCCAGTTAATTTATTTTCTTTGGCAAAACCTTTTTTTAGTTTTTTTTTTATTATACTTGTGACAAAATTGACACGTTTTTCATGGGAACCAGCACCCCAATAATCATTAAAGACGATTTTCTTATCAGCATCTGTGAATCGTGCTTTACATTTCTTTGGCAATCAAGTAATGGTTCGCATGCTCTTGCTTGTTTTGCTTTTCCCGATTCAGTAATATATTCCAAACCAAGGTTTCTTTCGGATTTTCTTTTTTGTTTAGCTAATCTTGTTTTTCATCTTACGCTTTTTTAAGGGATATGAAGGTCCAGCCTCTGTTTCATTTGATCTTTTATTTTTTTGTTTCTTTCCTTTGATCTTTGCAATACCGAATTAGAGGTTCATCACTATCGCTGGAATCTTGGACTTGAAGGCACATAATCATCATCGCTCATTTCATCAAAAATTTGTTTGTATTCATCTGGTAAAGATGGAGGATTATTACTCATCGGAATCTAAAAAATATTAGGTCAATATTGGGTTAAAATTTGTGCCATAATGTATTATTTAGAATTGGCTTCATATTAGTAATAATCTGAATTCAAAAAGCGATCTTTTCGTCCACGCATACTTGAATTAAAAGATTAATTAAAAAAAAGTCTTTAATTATTAAGTTAGTGTATTAATCGAAACGGTTGACCTTTAAATTTATAATTTTAAAAATTTGTAAAAATTTACAAACTGCGACCGAAAAATCTCCAGAAGCTAATTTTAATAGTCCTATGATAAACATGTTGCCGGCGAATTTAAAAGATCATTTGAAATGGGCCTAATCCACAGTGTTTTATTTCTTTTAATAGCCTTGTCGAACAAACATTCTACAGAGAGAAACTTTATAATTTTATTCCTTTTTCATATCTAACTACATTATCAGCTAATAAACAACTAACCCGCAAAAATAAATGCAAAATCTAATCTGTTAAATTAAAATTTAGGTTAAGTTTTCCAGAAACTTAATCCTCCAAAATTTTACACCTTTTCCCCATTTTTCTGAGGTGGTTTACACATAGATACAATTTTAATCCCCTTGAAATTCTTTTTGGTGGCTTAAGCTCTTTTTTTTGATCTATTAAAAAAAAAAATGTTTCCACTAGAACCACTCATGCTACGACAAAGCGAGAACAACAAAAAAAAAAGGGATATGTCTATGAAAAGGTATTGGGGCAAAATGGAATATGTCAACCTATTTTCTTTAGACAACAACGAAATGCATCCTTTTTTTGTACGTAAGGCAAAAAGTTGACTTATCCCTTCCTGTACAATTTTAAGGCGAGTTTTGGATTTAACTCCAAAAGAACATCAATTTGGCTCCATGCTTTGCTTCGATATGACTTATCTCATTTGGTCCGAAAGAAGATAAGATACTTTAAGGTCGATGCGTAGACATATCTCATTTTGACTAAAAAACGACATATCCCCTTTTTCTCCGACACCACGGATTTGTTGTGTATAAATAGCTTTTTTCGGGTTCGGTAAATTACTATTCTAGAACCGCCCGGCGCCTGCACAGTTTAAAATTGCCTCTTCGGGTTTAAAAGAACAATTCCCGAACTTTTTAATTCTGAGTTCGCGTTTTTCTAGAACTACATTGGGACAGTTTTAGGACCGTCCGTGTCAGTCCGCACTCTGTGGCAAGAATCGTTTCTGGACTATTGTTAGAGTCGTGAGTATTTCAATTTATTGAATTTTGTGTTTCGTTTTTTGTTTCGCTTGTGGCAATAAAATGGGACAAGAAAAATTAAGGATTTTCTTAAGTAATGCATTAAGCTCATCTTCATCATCTAAAAGTGGTGATAAAGTAGAAACTACATTTTTTATGGCATTTACTATAGCAGAATCCTAAAATTAAGGATTATGTAGAAAAGACGGTGCCTTTATACAGTGATGAACAAATAAAGTTTATGTTGTGGTTTCTGTTTATGGCATGCAATTTAATTTTAAATATTGAATTCTTTAAAATTCGTTCGTGATTTTCAAATGTCTGATAATACGTGAACGATCCTAAGTATTGAGCTACCGCGAAATGCAGTTCTCTCGGATAGTTTAAGAATTATTGTTCGTAAAACGGAACCCGAATAAAGCTAATATGTGTACGCTAACCATTCCTTACTAGGAACAATACAATCACCAAGAATGATTACTTCGGTCAAAGAAACTGGAAAATGATATTGCCAATCTTTACTAAAAGGAAGTCAAAGAATTCAATATGAAAGGGGGACGGTTATATACAGCAGATGAATTTGATGAAAGACATAAATGTTAGATTAAGCCCAGCCCATCAAGTTTCTGATTCAAATCCGTCTGCGGCAAGTCATATGATATAAATTAATTAAACACGAATACATGTGGGTTTAACAAAATTTAGTTATATTTTATTATAATTAAGCCGTATAAGAGGTTCAAGCCCAATAAGCGTGAACTGTTCACATTTTTTATGGAACACTCGGGTTTAAAATGTACTAAACCGAGTCTTGCTAAAACATGTATGAAAATCATAACAAATGCAATTGCTTTATCTAAAATGATTGAAAGACTTAATTTAGTATAAATTTAACGAATGCAAAACATATAGCTTTTTCGTCTTTTGGTATACGAAAGGACTGTATATTTTCATTTTTGTTTTTTCACTACAGTTATGGCAATTTTTTACACGGCAAACTGGCATTTTTCAAAATTTTTACCTTACCTCAGTTAATTCAAAAGTTTGCTCCGTTAAAATTGGGTAATGTTAATGTGTAATGTAAATAAACAAAGCACAACATGGCGGATTTGGATCGTCGCAGTTAGAGTACGAATTTTGATCACGCTACCACAAATACCTAGTTTTTTACATCAAGATTAAGCCATAGGATGCCGTGCCTACCCGACTTGATGATAGCGACTCCTAACACAAGCCAGATCATTGCGAACGTAAGAACATTGCTGCCATGGAGACGAAAAGGTAGTAACCTGAAAAAAAAAGAGGTGATTAGTGGCTGATTTAATTTTTGGTTAGAAAAAGTATGTAGGGTTGAGATAAATAACGGCAGATGAAATTATGCTTTTCAAAGGTGGACACCTAGGAGCAACCCAGATAGATCTGGGGTATTTTACCTCCGGAATATTATACTCTCCGGTGTAACATCATCATTTTTAACTCAACATTAGAATAATGACAAAAAAAAAAAAAAAAGAGGAAAAAGAAACATTGACTTACAGATCCATAACTCAAAACGTCTGTTAAAAGTTCACGACTCCTTTAAATGGTATATGGGGTGATACCGCCTCTGGTTATGAGAAGCTCCTTTACCAATTCTAAGCAACCCCGTGCGTGGAGGTTTGGTGCGTCAAAAAATGGAATTTTATATTTTTTATAGCTTGTTGTAAATACTTGGACGGGAGACAGGTTTGAATACTTAAAAAAGCTTTCTTTATAACCACATAGAAATTCTGCAAATGTTTTGAGAATGCAAGTCAACGCGTAGAGTCTTTACATTTGTCTAAATCCTATAGAAACCGTTAAAAAGCTTTTTAATTATTACATTTTAATTCCACAATGTTTTAAGAACGCAACTTAAATCGAACATTGTTCACACTTTTTTGAATTCTATAGAAAACGTCAATAAAAGGCATTTTTTATTTTTAAAAGGTTTTGGAGTCGCTCTTTAACGCGTACAGTGTCCACACTCCCATAGAAGCCGTCAAAAAAGCATGTTTTATTCTTAGAAGCTTTTCGCAAATACTTGGACGAAAGATATTAAGTTTTGGTACTACGAGAAGTTTTCTTTATTATCACCAGTGGCGTCTATTATGGAGGGAGTCTTGGGGAGTAGGCTATTTCATTTTTTGAAACAATTTAAATAATTTAGGGTACAACTTAGGTAAATTATTTAGTTGGGCCCCCCCACTTTTTGTAATTAATATACTCCACCAAGTCTAATCCATATTTCCTTCCATGTACAATATGTACAATACCTTCCTTACAGCTACATTTTTGGTATCATAACCATATTATTTAAATACGGCAACTGTAAGAAATAACTTATCCCAAAACATATAACTTACACTAACTAAACACTAATTAGATTTAAAAAAAAGTGATGGTTGGTAAAATTGGCAAAGAAATATTTCTTATGCAGTAACATTCTCTTAATAAGCCCTCTGCACTTTTTTTTTTGCTTAAAAGAACCCTTTATACCTAAATAACACTTCTGTCAAACATATTTTTATAACGAAACCTGGTAACAGAGCTTTTAGCATTTCAAATATACACTTGGGTATTTAAATACCGCGTGACGTCACAAGGCACCACAAATTAGTGCAAGGGGCCTATTTTATCTATAGATAACCTGTCAGAGATTTTACCATGCAGGTAGAGACAGCATTGCGTATATATAATATTTTGTCTTTAGTTGGCCGTATGCAAAAACTATTCAATATTATCCGACACAATACTTATGTCGGATAATATGCTGTATAAAGCAAGCAAGTTTACTACACAAGGGTGTAGTTTCATATCCCGGTATTTATTTATTAATAGATTATAACGAAAAGCTACAAATCTGATAAACCCCCAATAAAAAAGTTATTTGGGAGAATTTACGGAAAAGCGGGGTAAAAGTAAAAACTTAATAAATGTGGCAACGCTGAGCACATGCGTCTGTTTCGTGTCCTTGCAATAGGGAAAAGGGTTCCCTGGCTTTAAACAGAAAGCGAATAGGACCGTTTTCATAGGGTAAGGCCGGAGATGCGGCCTCAGAAAGAACATCTGGTTCCTGTAACAAGGACCTGGTAGCTACCCACGTCACACACACAGAATATAAAAAGGTGTGAGCCACAATAGACCGAGAGGTAGCAGTGGAGGGCGTAAAAAGTCCACTTTGAACCTACCTACCTACCTACCTACCTCGCAATTCGTTTTTATCTGACGTTAGATTAGACGGGCCAGACATGAACTTTAAAAAACACAAAATTTTAAAACAAATACTTTCTTTATTTATTTCAATTTCTATTTAAACTTTTAGTAATTTTTATGGTTTGGGGCACTTTGTGGCACCAGCCTCTTTGTGATGCGGGCCGCTAGGCTGCAGTCTATAGGTCTGTGCGTAAATACGGCCCTGGAAATGACTGTTACTTTATTCTTGATTTACCTTAACCTACATTACCTAAACATCTGAAGCAATTTAGTTTAAAAATTGTATAGATATACACTTATTATTTATTTCTAGTTATAAATATGAAGTACCTAACATTTGCACCATAATTGTTGACCAATTATGGAATACACAATATTTTACACTAATAATATTTACACCTCCTTTTTTGTGTTCTGTTTTAAGATAATTCTAGGTTCTTTTAACTTACGTAGCCATAAAAGATTTTTTTATTTTTAAAAGCTGCCAAAAATAATTATAGTAACCGATAAATTATAGTTTTATCTAGTACTACTTAGATTGCTTGTACTTTTATGTATATCACACATCTAGATTTGAAGATAAGCAAAATGTAGATGTTTTAAATTATTGCTTTGTCCTACTAAGACAAAGTGAGAACTTGCTTTAAATCATAAAAATAGTTCTTAAAAGATTGCAAAACATCAGCGTGGTAATTATGGTACCAATTAATACCAGCAAAACCAAAGTTTACAGAATTAACCCATAAGTTGCGTCACTTCTGTAGCTATCTTAGTGTTTGGAAGTGCCCAATGCCCAAAAAGTGATCCGTTCTTATTGCGAATGTAGGCAAACGATTGTAAAGACAAAGAATGAGAATTAAGACAATTTTAATTTTATTTTAATTATTTAAATTAAATCAGAGGGGTATAAATGTGTTTTTACTATCTTGCTTAGTCTAATAAAAATATGATTAAGTTTAAGGACTTAACTGTGTGGAGAAAAGTAAAATTTAATAAGCATTTTTTCAGATATCATAAAAAATATTAAAGACACTTGGTAGAAATTAGAAATTACTGAAAATGAGAGTGAAGAATAGTTATTTGATTTCGAAGATCGCGAAAATTGAAAAAAATGCATTCAAATATATCCACCTGTTGAAAAATAAGAAAACAATAAAAAAATATATTTACATAATTTAAATATAAAATACTTGAAAAATTTTTTTCTGTGTTTTATCTAAATGATTTACCACGACAATTATTACACTGAATAGGACACTTGGAACTCTCTCTTGGGCAACTTTACTTGCTCCGATTTTTAAACTTTAAAGCTCGGCAATAATGTTTCATGAACGGTTTATTGCAGGCAATACTATACTATCGCGTTTGTTATTAAATAATCTTTATTTTCATATATATTATTATTGGTTAACACATCGATGCATTTTTTTATATTAACTGACCTGTTTACACCTGCTTGGTAGGTAGCCATAAATGGAAACATGTAGGCAAGACCTCACAGGCATATTCTCTATAATTCAAACTTTAAAGGTGGAAAATTTGATAAAAATTTGATTATCTTTTTTTTTAATTAAAAATAACCATGAACATATTTTGATAGGCAATACATGTCAGATGTATTCGTCTATGTATGAAATTTGATAAATAAAATATTATATTCGGTTATCAGATGGGTGAAGGTCGACCTCTCTTCGGATCCTCCACTATAACAATACACACACAACAAAGTCATTTATTTTTTCATTTTTTTTTTAACTTTCGATACAGTAATTTTTCTATTTCATTATCTACATATAAAAAATAATTAAAAAGTAAAAATTAAATCAAAATATTCTAGAAGCAGAACTTCTGCAAATACGACCCCTTCGATACTTTTAACATCATTTGTCTAGCTCTAAATAAAGTAGGTCAAAATTAATAAACTTAAATTTATTCCAAATATTTTATGCAATCTTTAAAGAAAATTTCCTATCATATACTTTTAATAGCTGTTTAGGTTTATTATGTTTTGTTATAAATCTGATTTATTAAGTTTGATTATAAAAGCAATCTGGTTGCCTAATTATTCTACTTTAAGAAAAATTTTAAGTCTTTTTTAAAAATAAATACGTTTACAAATTAGAAAAAAATCTGATTTAAAATATTGTTATATCGCCTTTTATTACTTTCTCTACGTATGGTTAAAAATAAACATTCTCTGCCTCCATCACTCCTCCTCCTCTCATACCTTATTATAAAATTCTAAATAACTACGAACAAAACCTGAAATACTGCGCCCAAATTGACTTAATTGCTTTTTTACACTTACGGCCGAGTGATGATCGCGTTGTTAAATTTAGCAATGGACATAGCAGTTTAGAATGTTTAACAAAACGTCATTGTCAGTGTTATTCAATGATTTTAGTAGACAACCCGTCAAAATCTGACATTTTGTTAAACATTCTAAACCGTTGTCAACTTAGCAAATTGTTAAAAGTTAACAACGGTTTAGAATGTTTAACAAAATGTCAGATTTTAACAGTTGCCTACTAAAATCATTGAATAACAATGACAATGACGTTTTGTTAAACATTCTAAACTGCTAAGTCCATTGCTAAATTTAACAACGCGATCATCACTCGGCCGTTAATGTTTCTTATTTGTTTCTTATTCCTCCTTTGCACACTGACGAATTGAAGAGAATCTGCCCACCTTCCACTGCTACTGCTATGTTAACCTAGCAGCTTCTACTAGAACACCACTAGACATGAGTTTTAGGCAACACTTCTCCTTCCTTTTCTTCCTGGGGGCCGCCCTGATTCACTACCGAAAGCAGCGCAACCTCTTGGGCTTTTTGTGCCTAATCTCCTATTATCTTTTATACCAATTCTCCCATTAGTCTTGTTCCTTGTACAAGTTTGTATAACCCCGAGACCGGTTGGTTAATATATTCCTGTGAGCTCATTTTTGGTTGCCCAAATATTGCCAGTCATTTGTGATTCAACGGTTAACATCCGCACAGTATATGGTAGGCTGTTTCTTTCTGCAACTTGGGTCACCAGTGTATGAGCCTATCTTGTGTAGGCTAAGGTTATCGTGCCCTATTAACAACCCTACTGTTATGCGAAGTCTTCTTGTATTCCTCGTGTTTGTTTTGGATCCATTCCTTGGTTTGCCCTCGTGCTGTGGTTTTGGTCACTTAAAGGGCAGGTTTTGATCCAAAGTATGGGGTGGATAATCTCTGTCTCGCTAGCTCATCCGCTTTTTCGTTGCCTTCTATTTCCGAATGTCCTGGTACCCACAAAATAGTTAGCAGCCCAACTGTTATGCGAAGTCTTTTCCTACTTTGTCTGAGTAGTTTTTCCTTCGTTTTTTTGGATGGGCCCCTTAGGAAGCTTTTCCATGTCTTTTTTTACTGAAGTTTTCCCAGTATGCCTCGTGTTTGTTTTGGACCCATTCCCTGGTTTGTCCTCGTGCTGTGGTTTTGGTCACTCCAAGGGCAGGTTCTGGTCCAAAATATTATGTGGATGATGTCTCGCTAGCTCATCCGCTTTTTCATTGCCTTCTATTCCTTTGCCTTGGTACCCACAGGAGAATTACCCCGTTGCGTTCTCCCAGGACTTTCAGTTCTTTTTGGTATTCCCATGTCAGCCTGAACGTTACCTTGGGGTTTACTAGTGCCCCTAGTGACGCCTGGCTGTCTGTTATTATAAAGGCACCACTTAACAGTTTATTAATCCTGAACTGCCCACTTAATTCAGTTCTTCGTGCTAGGTTGTGGAGTATTTCGACTGGTGACATGTTCTGCCTTCAGAAATATATTCTCTTTCTTTAGAATTTCATACCATTGAGTCCGGTAATAATAAATTGTTACCTACTTTGGGCACGTTATTTTTGCGGTCCTGGATTATTTGATATTCTTAGAAGTTAAAAGTCTAGAATTTAGAATATTGAAAAATGGTTGGTAAGAGGTTTTTTTATTCTGTGACAGTCTATTAAGTTCTAATACCTAAAGTCTATCTGACCTTGGTGTCTTACGAGAAGTACGATGTAGTTAACACGGGGCTTAAAATTTTGGAGTTTAGGAGAAGATAAAAATACCTATGCAGGCATACAGTCTTCATTTTAGACAATTTAGTAATAAAAAAGCGGTCAAAGTGGGAAATTCGGGGTTTCTTCAGAAGGACTATAAAATATAAAAAAGGTATAAAACTCATCGGTGGGCAAGAAAGGTTGGTGGTGAGATTGGGTTCATAAATAGCGCGAATGGCTATCCTTTAGATAGAATGAAGGATGCAAAAAATTTCTGGAATTAATGTTAATTTCCCCTGGAATAAGGCTCTCACCTTATTCCAGGCTTGGTCTGATTTGGAAAATATACAGAGTGTACAGGTTAAAAGGAGCAAAGAATTTCCTGGTTTGAAAGAAAAATTCCACTGAGCCTTGAGGTACCCTAGAAATTATTTGGTGAAAGCTAGAAGAGTGAGATCTGCCATACATACAGATTAAAGCGATTATAAAGAAAACAAGATCCAAGCACCATGTTGAGGTCAAAGATCGAAGAAAGAAAGTTTGATTTGTTCCAATCATACGAAACGAACGAAAGAAGATCTGCTGCGGATGGTCAAGTTTGTGTTAGGATTTCCGGAACGTGTGTGTCGGAGGATGCCTTTGTTCTCCGGACTGTTCAGGCCGCCGGCCCGGGCTGCGCAGTTTTTCCTTTGAGGATTTTTTTAGTGTGTGTAACTGACATTAAAGCTAGATTGCATACCTGCTGATTTTCCACCCTGCAGAAAAAAATAGCTGTTTCGTGAGAAATCCATTTTTTAAGACTCTGGAAGTAACAAAATATGTTTGACTGACTTGGTCTGTTTAATTTTACCTAAAGCAGTGCATGTCCAAAGTACACAACAAATACCTTAAACGTTTTTTTATCATGTTATAATTTTAATAAGTTTTATGTTTTTAAAAATAAAAGTATTTGAGTAACTTAAAAAATATCTTCATTCTAAAGGTATAAGGCTTTAAATTTGTCTAGGATTGCTGAATAGAATGAACCCTATCACATGTTAAGCTTAATAGCATTATATTTCAACAAAAGTGTCATTATAAAATTAAAATTAATGCAGCACTGACTTGCATTTATATATTGAATTACTTAGTGAAAGTACTTCATGGAAAAATCCTAGTACTGCACTGACATTTATTGTATCTTCCAAAATTATAATAGTTAATTTAATATTCTCTTAAAATTTCTTAATAAAAAATTGCATGTAAATTATATAATAATTCTATAATTCCCAAAGAAAACGTTAAGGACAATAAAATTACATTACAATTCTTGATAATCGAATAATCCATTAGGTTTAAAGAATTTTGATGAAGATTTGTAGGTAAACAATATTTAAATTATAAAAATGTTTGAAATTGTTTACTGTATTTATAGATCTTGAAGGTGATTTTTTGTTGCGTTACTAGATTTCACAAATAATCTTATATAACTATTACATTTCTTGACCACGCACACTTAAACAATAGTAAACTTTTAGTTTTTTATCTAAATATGCAATTAGCGGGATGGTGCAAAAAATATTTGAGAATCTAGGTTTGTGGGGCATCATTTATGTCTTTATGTAGATTCAAGTAATTAATAAAACTTATGTTTCAATAAGTTTTCTTCGAATTACTCGCTTGGAAAGTTTCTAAAAAATGAGACCACTTCGGTCCTGGTCTTGGGGTATAGACTGAGCCTGCTTAGTCCTATTGACTGACCCCTATGAACTTGCAGATCGCCTTAAACAAAAAAGACCAAAATCCCCCAAAAATTTAAAAAAGTTGTCGACCATTCGGTGGCAAGTCGGCCATCGTTATCAAGATAAACCTATATGAAAAAATAGAAATTAAAACCAAATTTTTAAGAAATTTTGGTTCAAAAACTTAGGAAATTCTTTTTTAAAATATTTTGTCGTTTTGTCATAAAGGACATATTTGTTTGCTTGACTGCTATATTTATAATTTTCAAAAAAGACAAAAAAGGGTTGTGTGTTAATTAATTTTAAGTTAACCTGAAGTTGCTTCAGCATTAAGTATAGGTAACCATGTATTATTTAAAATAACAGATATTGATGCTACATATTTAGCTTTATTTAATAATATAAAAACGTCGATAAGTTTTTTAAGATTTTTTGGATTTTTTTGGGTTTTTAGGGGAGTTATGTATTTTTTGTTTCAGGCGATCTTTAAATTCATAGGGGTCAGTAGTAGTCACCAGGACTGAAGTGGTCCCATTTTTTAGAAACTTTCCAGGCGAGTAACAAAAAAGAACTTATTAAAACATGAATCGGCCACAAAACCATAGAACATATTTAATAAAACTTATGATTATAATGAGATAATCAAAACAACCTTGAAACTAAATTCGAGTTTTCAGAACGAAAAAATGATAAGAAATAGAGAAGGCCATACTTTTAATTTTCAAAATCTAGAAAAACATTAGTTTCGTGACACTAAAGTAAAATGTATTTGCAGTAAAAGAACAAAATTTTAAGATGGATTTTTATTGAAATAAATATTTTATAGTATGTTTGCGACTTTTTCAATACATATTATTAGATTTTCTTAGACTTTCTTTTAGGTTAAGAGTAGACAGGGTTTTGGTAGTTTTTGAAGAAAATAAAAGTGTTTAAGTAAATTAGGTTGCAAAATCAGCTTACTTGTTTTTTAAACAGTAACAATTTTCTTTTAATAATGCTTTTTAACCAGCACTGCTAGTTATCTAACTAGATGTAAAGAAGCTTTAAAGTAATTCTTTGTGGAGTACTAAAGTAGTCATGACTGTCTTAATAGGTTAAAAACTTAAGATAAAACTCTAATAAGTAGCAGCAATACTCTTTCTTGCTGGTGGAGTACCTACATGGAGATCTTGTTAATGGTAAGAGATAAGTCAGATAAAGGACTTTCTAACAAATACACAAATTTTTATATGTATATTTGTATATAGGTTTGTATGGTTTGTATGTTTGTATGTTTATATGTTAAAGTTTATATGTTTATGTTTGTACGTTTGTATGTTGGTATGTTTGTTGGATGTTTGTTTGTCCACGCATTTCTCTGAAAGTATTCATCAGAATCGGTTTAGTACTTTATATGATATGGACTAATCCCTCTAAGTGTAGCGGCCTCTCTTGGTGATACGAGCAACGGGTGTGGTATTAAAGGATTAACATATCAAACCCTTGGTCAAATTCTAGTGCATGTAGAAAAGTCATCAAAAAACTTTAGATATTTACAACAAAACTATTGCTACTAGTTACAAGAAAATTCCAGTGTTTACTTAAAACCAAAATTTACGAAATAACATGCTAATTTTAAAAAATTAAATTGACTTTAAAAACAAAACAACACAAGGATTTATATCACTATATACTTATAAAAAGAACAATGTCTTTTGGCAAAATGGTATATTTTTTTGTACGCCTTTGTATACTGGATCACTGTAATTACATATTTATGTAATTACCATTTGGTAATTTGGTGCGGCTCAAAACATTAATCTTCTAAATTAACGCACTAGCATATCAAACTACAGGGACAAGAAATATTCAAATATGCTTTAATTAAAAAAAAATACTCATTATAAAGACTAGTCTTGATATCGTCTTGTAGCTTATTATGCACTTTGTTTTCGACTAAACCAATTTTGGTGCATAAACTTATTGTTTCTTGTCGCAAACTGTAATAATTAGGCAATTATGCTATCTTTAAATTTTAATAGAGTAAACCTCGTTTTTTTTCTTAAAATTATTTTACCGGCAGGGGTGGATTTACGCAAAGGCTGAGTAGCCTGAAGCCTAGGGCGGAAAATATTATGGGCGGAAAATTTACAATTAATTAAAAAAATATATAAGCGTACATTTTAATGATATAATTATTGATTTTGCAGGAAAAAAGGTTCGAAGAAAAATGTAAGTATAGGGTTTTGCCTATATAATTAAATAATGCATAATTTAAAAAAGACTTATTTCTTTTACCATTTTAATTTATATTTTGTTTTTATATTATGGCATTTTTTCTTTTAAAAAATTGTTATTTAATTTTCTGTATGATTTACTTTTGTTAAATTTGTTTATTAATTTTTTATAAGAATTACCAGTAAAGTTTACATTTCTTTAATGCTAAATTTTTCGTTCTGATATCCAAAAAATATTGACATATTGGGGCGGCAAAAATATATTAGTCTATGGGCGGCAAAAAGTTAAATCCGGCCCTGTTTACCGTTAGTATTTGGATGGGTGACGGACACTGAACATTGTATGACGTTGAATGTGGTTCGGAATCCACGTTAAACTGTAGGTCCCGTCTGAATGATATTATCGAGAAGTTAATGGGAGGTAGTTCAAAGTAGTAGTTATTTGTATAACCATAGTTATATTACTCTATGGTATAAAGTCCGTAGTGGCATTACAGAGTTATCTAAAGTGTCCTGCAAAAATGCAATATATGCTTGTTTCGGTACTTGGACAAGATTAATCGAACTGAAGTAAAATGGGTTAAACATCAAACAACCTGTCACCCACAATACTTAACGTACATATCTAAAGCCCTCGTGAGCTCTCATAAGGGAAAAAAATTAATTTACACGAATTAATTGTTTATTAACTCTTAATAGATTTAAATTCATTAAATTATAATAGAAAAAAGTCGTTTATAATTTTGTATTTTCTAATTAGGTCTATCACAAATGAACAGGAAAAAGTTATTTTAAAATAATTTTGCTTCCACAGAAACAAAACATATTATAGACAGACATTCACATTCCCGAGTGATATTTGCAACATCAAGATTCGTGACACATTTCTGTTAAAAAGAATTATTCATGTAGTAAAAAAATTACTTCTCAAATTTCGTTTGATTAGGGTAAATCTCTAATATTATGTATTTTTAAAAAAATATTACTCTCAATATTAAGTTTTGGTTAAACGACTGTGTTATTGTCATTTAAGTTTTATAATAACATTATTAAGACACAAAAAAGTAATAAAAAATTCACAACTTCGCGCATAATAGTTGTATATTATCTTATTTTTCTTCAATGTCCCCAAATAATGCAGTATTAAAGTAACCAGTATACGGGATATCGTTTTTTAACAATGATTTTAAAGTTAAATAATTTGGAAACTCAAACCTACTTAGTTTAATTATTGCAGGGTAAAATAAAGGTATGTTTTATAGCAGTATGGAAAATAAGTGACACCAGTCCGTTGGGACAATGAGCCGCGGTATCCTTTTTAATAATTACAATGCAGTGATTTAAAAATGACAACGTTAATTCAGAACCTCTTCAGAACTAACTAGTATTTTTTATTGTTGTTCATAAATATGAGGTGATAATAAAGTAACAATTTTTAAAAATATATTACGGTGTAACAGAAAAATTTAAAGTTTTTACTATGGACGTAGGTTTGCATGCTCTTTAATAAACATCAAAATAATTTTTGTCCAAAATAATTAGGGAAGCCAATAATTCACCCCATTAAAAATTACATCGGATTTCCTATATTCCGCCCGACGATTCACCACCCGGCATATTCATTTATTTCGTCCAACTAAAAACTTGTTAAATTGTAGCTAACCCAATATCTTAAAGAAAAAAAAACATCAGCTGACTATACCATTTTGCATTTTACGTTAACTGCTGTAATTAGTCAACTAATGCATTTAAATAGGCGATAGATGCTCCCGCCTAACTCCTGCGCTATAACTTTTCAAGTATCAGCTGACGGTTTTTGCACCGAGATAGCCAGCTGACATATATATTTATCCACAGTTGCATATAAGCTATCATCAAATTTTCTAGTTAAGGGAAAATCATTAAAAGCATTTTTTCATGTTCGAGCGACAACCTGACTTACAAAGCACTATATGTTATAGTCAGCTGATTTTATTATTTTTCTTTCTTTAAGATATTGGGTTAGCTACAATTTAACAAGTTTTTAGTAGGAAGGAAATAAGTAAATATGCCGGGTGGTGCATCGTCGGGAGGGATACAGGAAATCCCGTGTAATTTTTAAAGGTGCCAATTATTGGCTTCCCTAATTATTTTTGACGGTAATTTTCTCGAAAGTTGCCTCCTCTCCGATTTTGACCAAATTTGGTATACGAGGGTTTTTTGGGGCGCTGATTACGAATCTAAAAAATATTTTTCGCAACGTTTTGTTTTTGATATATTCATCATTAAAGTTGAAAATCAAACTAACCTTATTTACACTATTCCCCCTTCTTTTTGTACACAATTCTTGATTTTAACACTAAAGGTGCGCACAATATTTTATAAATACTTTTTAAAACCTTGTATTTATATTTATTTTACACCTTTTAATCATTAAATTGCAAAGCTCCAGTTTCAAGCGGGGCGGCCATGTTTGCTAAATAATTTCCTGGTGTATACATGGTTGCGGCCAAGTTGCTGCGTGTGAAAGTGGAGGTCTGCAATTAAATGGAAAAAAGGTGTAAAATAAATATAAACACAAGTTTTTAAAAGATGTTTGTAAAATACTGTGTGCCAATTTAGTGTAAAAATCAAGAATTCTGTGCAAAAAGAAGGAGAAATAGTGTAAATAAGGTTAGTTTGATTTTCACCTTTGATAATGAATATCACGAAAACGAAACGTTGCCGAAAAAATATTTTTTCTATTCGTAAACAGCGCCCCAAAAAATCTCCGTATACCAAATTTGGTCAAAATCGGAGAGGAGTTAACTTTCGAGACAAGAGCATGCAAATCTATGTCCATGGTAAAAAAAATTTAACTTTTGGGTTACACCGTAATATATTTTTAAAAATTGTTACTTTATTATCGCCTCATAACAATAAAAATACCAGTTAAATGTGAATTATCTTGTCATTTTAAAATTACTGTTTTGTCATTATTAAAAAGGCTACCGCGGCTCATTGTCCCAACGGAACCACAGCTGACGTTCACGAAGCTTTATAAAACAACCCTCTGATGCATTCTACCAATTTTCGCGTGGGAGGAAATTGGTCATGTAAATCTGTTACTGGCTCCTGGACCATTCGAAATTATGCAATTTTTTCCTATAAGATATCCCTTTTTACTTTAAATACCTTGATGTTGACCAGTTTAGCCACAAAGTGAATACCATGGTTACTTTACATACTGATGATTGTTTGTTAATTGATTAGAATAAGATCGCTACCTTATTTCACTAAAAATTCCTGACGTCATTTAAGTCCAAAAGAAGTAAGTGGAGCTCTGGGTATGTTAGATGCTTGTAATGACGGATAAAACGGTTTAATAAGTCTGTCAAGGTTTACCTTAGACCTTCTAAACCAGAGCCGCAAGGTACTAGAAATAGTAATAGCTCAACCTACGCTACATTACAGGGTCAATAAACATTTGAAAAAAATGGAATTTACCGAAAATAACCTTTACAGGTTTCGTCAGAGGAAGAAAAAATACCCAAATATGCCTGGTACCAATGTAAGTCGCCGTAAAGGTTTTTAAGGATCAACGTGGAAGAGCCAAAACCGACAAAGTTCATAAACGTGGCTTTGTCATATTTGCGGAATTTAATAAGAAATCCGGCCTCAACGTGACCTTAGAACAATTGGGACAAAACAATAAATTCCTATATTGTATAAAAAATATATAAATATACAAAGCAGATATGAAACCAAATACCAAAGTATCAGTAAATAACTAAAATTCAGTTTAATGAACAATGTTGAAATTAGAATTTATTCTTAGAGAAGACAAGATCATCAAAAATAAAAAAGTGCAAGTAAAATATATACCTTTGTAATACATTACTTTCACTGACAGTAAGAGGACGAATGTTTAATTAAGCAGGAAGGATGACGGTATTGTTAAGCTATTGTTTTATAAAACATTTTTTGCTACAAGTTACACACAATCATTAAATCGAATGCAATAAAAGATATCTTTAACAGGATTGTGTTATTGTATTTCGTCACGAGTTTAATTATATCACAGTTTATATAGATTAAGGTCCTTTCCAAGAAATTAAATATCAGTAGTGGCTGAGGTGCTTTAGACACTTAAGACAATAAAGGAGAAAAAAATAGAATTCTAAACCAGTTATTTAATATTTTTATTTAAAATTGGCAATATGTCCACAATCTCTGCTTCTGGGAGTTCACCATTGAAAAGTACTATATAATTTGTAAATATGTACGAAATTAATTTTAATCTGAAATCCGTTCACCATTACCTTTAATCATCTAAACACCTCATACTTTTTTCAACGAAACTTAGACTAGTTTCAAAACTTCAGCGAACCACCTCCTTTTCCTAAGTTACGAACTTTTTTCACCCTTTGTCACTATGGCGGTATAGGGCTTTGTTCGCAACAATCTGGCTTTTGCTATCGTTTTCAACTTCGAATCAGGTAGGCCCAAACTTGGTAGGCCCAACATCATATTGCTTAAAATTACCTTTGGATATTCTACCAAATTCAATTCCCACATTAAGTTTTTTCATTTTCTTTCAAAAAAGGTTGCTAGTTTTAGTTTTTCCATGTCAAAATAATCGTTTTTAGCCATTTTAATGTGTTCAGTGACGATCTACAAAAACTGACCCTAAGGGCAGAGTTGCCGAAACCTTCGCAGTCAATAACTCGCTCACCAATCTTGTTTAGGAAACCGCCGACCTTCCTAGGGTTTTTAATATAATTCAAATCTACCAGATCTTTTTCTTACGTTTAAAACTGAACTACAACAAACATCAGAACTGCTTCCCAGTCGCTCATTTTGAGGTAACTGAATGTATACCGCCATAAACCAATTGACACTACAACTCAGCATACTGTAATGCCCAGAGGTTTTTACCAGCTACCCGTGGAACCTTACCCTGCTTTTTTTCTTCAAAATTTTTTTTAACATATAGCTAAAACAATTTAACTGGACCCATGTTCATCAAACTAAGAAGAACCCCAAAATTTAAAAAAATACCCTTTTCTAAACTCTATGACAAGGCTTGATTTTTAAAAACCCAAGCTTACAAAATGTTTCTTTAAAATCCTAACCCTAACAGTACAATAATTAAACTATTTCAGATTCCAAAGACCATTTTAACAAAGTCCTCTTTTGCTCGAATAGCAGCGGATCTTTCTAATCTTCTGTTAAAAACATTGGACTTTTTTTACCAATTCTTTTTCACATCTAAATTCAGGGATGAAGATAATTGTACGTCCAAGAGAAAAATCAGAACTCTTTGCTAAACAATTTACTGGTAATTCTACCCTTGTCACAACCGTTAATCTGACTTTTGCAATAGTTGCCTTTGTTCTTTAAAAAATACCTAAAATAATATTTAAGGTTAAGCAGGTCAAGCGTACCTTTTTGCCCCTAATAACACTAAATGCTCTGGGCTTTAAGACATACCAGTAACCGTCTTAGAAAAAAATTAGACCATAAACTTGCACCAAGTTTAACTAACCTTTTCCGAAATTCCTATGACACAGGCATTTTTTCGGAGAGCTGAAAATCTGCACGGGTGCAACCCAACCCCAAGAACGGATCTAAAACTCTTCCTTCTGTAGTTGTTTGCAAGTTGAAAAAATTAATTAATTTTCCCATTTTTAAAGTATTTAAAAAACTATTCCGGTGCGGTTCTTTTGGCATATCTAAGAGCTTTTCACCAGATATGGCATGATTTGCCCATAAACAAATTCCTATTGGCAGGGAGCGGAATTTATGGTGGGGACAGCTGAATCGATTGCAGCGCTCGCTGTGGTCAAATTTTTAATAAACCATGCTTGATTTAAGTGTAAAAAATAAGATGAAAATGTTAAAAATGGTGCATAATAGTTGTTGTGTAGTTAAATGTAAAAATACTGGCAGAAATAGTAACCGCAAATTTTATACATTTTCAACTGCTATGCAAATGCACTCAGACAGAAAGTGTTGAATTTAAGGGGGTTTTTCAATTGCCGCACAAAAGCCCTCTATGCGGCACAATGTTTAGCACTTTTTGTACCTAAGTGCTCTTAGCGAGGCATAATCGGGCTTCGGATAACTTTTTGCTCTCTGAGAGAATAAAAAAGTTATCCGAAGCTCGGTTTTGCCTTGTTAAGAGCACTTACGTACAAAAAGTGCTGAGCATTGTGCCGCATAAAGCGCTTTTGTGCGATAATTAAAAAATTCTCCTAATTTTAGCCAAACGACTTTCGGGTTTCGGGTTTTGCCGAACAACTTCGAATTTGACGTAACAAGAAGAAAAACTTTCTCGTTTCTTGCCGTATAACGTTTGTTCCTGTCTTTTTTTGATTTTTTTTTTAATTATTTGAGTTTTAAAAAGAAAAAGGTTTTTTTTTAATAAATTAAGTAATCAAGGAGTTTTTATTGTACGTGTAGTTTTCTGTAATTGTGAATAGAGAAAATGGCTATAAAGCCATTAGGTATATATTAGTGTTAAGTATATTGGAAAAGCTCTAGGCTCGTAAGTTTGTCAGGTGTTTTTGTACTTTTCGAGCCAATTGCCGTTTTTTGTTGCAGCCCGCTAGTTTTTGCGTTATAGTTATGACGATCCACTGACACAACCTCAAAATGGCATAAACATTCCTAAAATTCCGCCGATCTTTACCTCGGAGATTTAACCAGAAGTTATTCTGACATTTGTAATGTTATCCAATAAATAAATTTTATAAATAATCTTACACCTCTTTTAGGGCTTTTAAGCATGATTTTACACAGCCGTCAGATGTCGTTATCATTGCGCACCGTACCAATAGTCTGTCAAACATGAGGTGGTTGTAACAGAAAAAATTTCTGGGAATTTTATTTAGTTAGTAAAACACTACAAAATATGATATAAATAAATTAAGTCAATGTTTTTAAGAAACCTAAAGTGTATAGCCTAATATGTTGTAGCGAATTATATTATGCATTTTCTATTTATCGTTTCATATCTTAATTAATTGACTAATACATCAATTAATCACTGTGGCTGATTTGCATATATTTTAAATCCTTTCTCTCTTAATTTTACATAAGTGTAGAACACAGAAAGTCAAACTAAAAAAAACTACCTCCACTATGTTTGTTCGTTAAAATAATTTATATAACTAATTAAAAGAGAAAGAAATCTACTTTTTTAAACTGATCTTCCTTAAGCTAGACCCATATTTTTTTGCTGTGTAAGTTTTAGGTTTTACCTAAAACATTTTTTTAACTTTAACAGAAGTCTGTTCCTTTTTTGCATCAACATTATTTCTCACATTCCATATTTCTTGGTTTTATCTTGTGGATGTCTTAGGTAAAGTAAGGGGTAGTTTATTAATAGGTCGGACTTGGGAGAGGAAACCTCTGCAAGCAGTGGGTTCCACAATATAGAGATTTTAGGGATAAAAAAAAACAAAAATAGTAGGAAGAAGAGATGCATAAGAGTTTGCAACTTTGTAAGCTCTTAGAGGAGGAAATATATTTGGCTCCTTAGAAAAAAAGTTAAAAATACCTAAAAAGAGGATGATTCACTCCTACAAAAAAAAGCTTTTAAAGAATTTTTGCCAGAATTTATTTCCTACTTCTATACCGGGTGATTCAAAAACATTTAATCCCAAAGGGAGTGTTTTGGGTCAAAAAAAAAATATTATAAAAACATGGGGTTTAAAGCCCCATTTTTAAAATTCAGGGTATGGAAAAGTTTTTTTGGAGTTGGGATTTTGCTTAATTTTAAATTTTTTTTTCAAAAATTGGAGGAAAAAAACGCAGGGCGTTCTTCTAGACACAGTCAGATAAATGACATTATCAAGAAGCTCTGATTTCCAAAAATCCTTCTGTTTAAAACCCTTGGAGTTTGCAAAACGATGGAAACGGTAGATGGAATGACCTTTCCCTGGAAATATGGAAAACAATTACTTTGGGACGCTACTTGCAGCCAACATTGCAAATCCTATCTGGAAAAACTTCTAAAGGTGGGCTGCTCGTATTGCCGAGAATAAAAAAATCTAAAATATAAAGAGCTTGAAGAACGCTTTATCTTTTCTTTTCTTTGAAACTTTTGGTCCTTTGGGTGATGAGGTAAGGGTTTTATTTGAAATTTGCAAAAAAATAAATTCAAAAATCTAGAAGTTTTTATTATCCAAAGAATTGGTTTAGCTGTGCAACGGGAATGCAGCATCAGTACTAGGTACAATCCAGGAGACCTAGGACTTGATGAAGTTCATAATTTTTAAAATAGATTTAGTTCATTAATTTAATTTTGAATATTCTTATTTGGTATTTATAACATTATATATTTTAATTATAATTTTAATTAATTCCTAAAAAAAATTTTCTATATAATGTATTTTATTAGAAAATTAATGTAATTCCGTATATTATCATAAATAAAATTCTTAATAATTAAAAAAGTTGCAGTTTAAATCTGTTTTTTTGTTTATTAATTTAAAATTTATTACTTTCCAATGCATTACCTAAAAATATAAAATTTGTGTTTACTTTACTGTAAGTACTAGTCTGAATTTTAGTTTACGTTTTAGCGTACTCATAAAAATTTCTATGTTTAAAATAACACAAGCTATTGAAAAATGCAAAAAATAAGACTTGGATTTTGGAGGAATTGTAATTTAAACGTTTATTTGCAGAATATATTTTTTTTAAGGAGGAAAATACTTTCCTCTCTAGAGAGGAAAATGTATTCCACGAGTAAATAGATTGAAACATAAAAAAAATAAAATTGAGGTCAATATTTTGTGGTCGTAGGAAAAATAGTGTACACAACTTGTTAGAAAGTGAATTTCCCACTTTCTTTGACTTTCCACACTTGTTGTGTTATATACTATTTGTAGGCTTAGATGAGGAAAAAAGATACCTACACTTTGGTGAAAACCGCGTTTTGATATCTGCATTCGTTTTCGGATTATTCCAAAGTAACCTGTTTTTTAAATGATAAATAATATTAATAATTAATCAAATCAGTCTTCTAACGGAAAAAAAGAATAATAACTGTGGAGTAAAAAAATACAAGAAACTATTCTAAAGTTTGTATTGTATCCACTAGAGAACAGAATGAACAATCGAAAACATAAAAATGCCGTGATTGGGGCATTTATTAGTCAAGTAGGCTTGGAAATAAAAACAAGAACCAAAGACTGTTAAACGAAATGACTTATTTAAGTAAACAGTTGCCAGCCCCAATTCAATTTTTAAATAGGTTATGCCCATATTGGCATCTAATCAGCATAAAAAATGAGTATTGTAAATAAAGTAGCATATAACACGCTAGAAGTTTATTTATTTAAAAATTAGAGTTGAACCGTCAACTTAAATAAGTCTTGTCGTTTTTCCATCTTTTGTTCTTGTTTTTGTTTCCAAACCTACTTGACTAATATTTAAATTAGAGTTAATATGCCCTTATTACGGCATTTTTATGTTTTCGGTTGTTCATTTTGTTCTCTAGTGGATACAATGCACACTTTAAAATAGTTTTCAGTATTTTTTTACTCGTTAGTAGTTATTCTTTTACTCTGCCATAAAGACTGTTTTGATTAATTGTTAATTAATTTATTATTTGAAAAAGAGGTTACTTTTGGAATAACTCGAGAACGAATGCAGATATCAAAACGCGGTTTTCGTCAAAGTAAGAATAGGTATTTTGTTCCTTTTCTACACCTACAATAAACAAATATATTGTCGTATTTAACTTTCTCGAAAAAACCTCGAAAAACCGTTTTCCTTAAACAGCGCCCTCTAGTTGGTTAACTAAAAGCAGTTAACACCGAAAAAAACTCCGTTTAAAAGAGCTTAAATTTTTTTTAAGCGAGTACCCACTTTCGATAATAGATGTGGGAGATAGAGTTACTTGAAAGTTGCATTATTTATCATCTTCCCCACCCTTCTTATTAAAAATACGACAAAAAGTCCTTAACCAAACTGATATAGTTTTTACTAATGTTATCAAAATTGTACCTAATACTAGCTAATTTTTGAAAAAAAAATAAGTTTTTAATTTACCCTTGCGGTTGCGCCATCTCGCGGTAGTTTTACAAACTTAAAAATAATTTCCAGCTATTTCTATTGGCCATTTTTACAAAAAAAAATTCCCAACGATGTGCGATACATAGTTTTTGAAATATGGTCGGCGTCCTTTTTTTTGGACACCCGGTACATTTTACGTCCAAAAAACCTTTGATTCTTAGCCTATTACAACCGTTAAAGCAAAGTTTTCTTCAATGATTACATAAACAGGTAAAGAACAGGGTTATTCATTTTAAATTAAACAGGGCTTTATTTTTGAACTTCCCTGTACTTTTTTTAAAAACGAATATAGCCATTTCCGTAGAGTTCAATAATCTAATCAAATAAACATTTAAAACAAAAACAAAAGAGTTACAGCACGAGTGACATATTTTTTAAATGAAATACCCCGTATATTTTTATATCAATAGATAGAGATTTTCACGAGGAATTCGGTGATATAGGGGTTATTTCCTGCGGTTCTGCTGACCTACTATAAGGATAGTTTCACCTGAAAAACCCTTGCTGCCACAGGTCACAGGTGCTTATTTGTAAAAGTTAAAATACGTTTATTACTTTTTGGAGTAGTTTTTAATGAGGTATTCATCAGAAGAACGGCTTCAAATTATAACTCTCTATTATAAATGTGGAGAAAACGCCAGGAAAACACAACGAAGATATGTTGCAAATTTCCACCGACATATATGAGTAAAAACGATTTTAAAACTGAAGGTCTTATTCGAATAAACAAAATCGTTACATATTAGAAAAAGGACTACAATGAGAAAAAAAACCGGGATCGAGCTATTCTAAATTATTTTACTTTGTATCCCATGAAGTCAATTATTGACGCAGTTAGAGACTTGAGGTATGGCCCTGCAAGAAGAAGAAAAACCTATGCGACGGTTCAGAGAACACTGAAATATTTTAAGTATCTTCTATATCACGTTCTTCCAGTGCAGCATTTAACACGTGAACAAAGGAACTTCGCTTTCAATTTGTTTCCCAAATTTTAATTCATGAACGATATAACGATCCTACCGTGTTTCAAACGATTCTTTGGACGGATGAAGCTACGTTCACTACATCGGGAATGTTTAGCCGACAAAATACGCACAGCTGGGCAGGACAAAATCCCAGGAAATTTGAAGAGATTAAATACCAAGGGAGGTCTTCTCTTCATGTCTGGTGTGGTGTGCTTAACAATAGAATTATTGTCGGGCCAATATTCTATGAGGGATCTTTAATTGGAGAAAGATATCTCAGTCTTCTTGAAAACGATATTGAGGACTTTTTAGAAGAATTGCCACTTGAAATGTATCGCAAGATAATTTGGCAATAAGAGGGAGCGCCGCCCTATGCTGTTCGTCAAGTTGTGCAGTATCTCAATCGCCGATACAATCAATGGATTGGACGTTATGGCACTATTAGATGGCCACCTAATAGTCCAGATATTACAATTTTGGACACTTTTCTATGGGGTCACTTGAAGAATGTCGTTTACCAAAATGGGAACACAAACACGGAAGAAATGAGAGAAAAAATTGTAAATGAAATTAATCGTCTTAACCAAGAACCTCAAATAATATCGGCGAGCTTAGGAAGGCTAAGGAGGGGTTATAAATCATGTTTCGAAAATAACGGGGGTCATATAGAACATTTAAATTATTAATAATATTATAATTTTTTGTTATAAGTGTTCTTATTACCACCATATTTTACCTCGAATTGTATTTTAATTTTTTTCGTTTATTGTAATTTTGCTGCTTGGTTTGGAAACAGATATATCATATCATTTTTAGCATATAATACAATTTAAAGCCGTTCTTATGATGAAAACCTCATTATAAAACTACTCCAAAAAGTAATAAACGTATTTTTAAAATTCTTGACTTTGGCAAGTTACAAACTAAAAATATAAGAATATCCATCTAAAAAAAATTTAGAGCTACTACGCTGTGTTAGAAAATGTCAAGGTTACTTTTTCTTACAAAAATATTTCTATAAATAGTAACTCTGATAAGTTTCCAAATTCCCAAAAATAAACACATAAGGCGCCTAAATTCATATCATTAATAACAATAAATATGTAAATTATATACACTGTCACCACAAGATATATACTTATATATATGAAATGAGGATTTGCATATAATATATACTTATTAGACATATGTATACAAACCATACAAGATATATGTTTAACCATCTCCCTATAATGAAAATCAATTTGAAAGCACCTTTAGAAATATGGGATAAATTGCAGTAAAATTTATTTCAATATATATAAACCTTCTAATTAGAATATTTTATACAAATCATTAAAAATGCACTTTAACAACATTCATGTAATTAAAAATAATTTAAACAATATCTTTTAGATTATTTAATAGGTTATAAAACAGTTCGTTTGATTTCTCGGCCACCAATCACCGTCATCAACTTTATTTTTATTTCTTATAGGTGCCATATTGGAATGTTGCAGTAACTGAGAGCCCCTTTTTTATCTTTTTAATGATTTAATTGGTTCATTTCAGAGGTAGTAGTTACTTGGTTAACGTCTGTGGTGGCACTACCGCGTTTTCTAAAAGGTGCCGTGAAATACAATATTTATATATTTCAGTACTTAAACATCGTAAAAAGAACTGGAAAAATGGGTTAAGATTCTAAAAATCCCGCACTCACGGTACCTACTACGCATACAAAACTTTGTGTGCTGTCATAAAGATAAAAAAATGTATTACAAGTTACCTTTGTTTTTCAAAAATCCGCAGTAATAAAGAAAAATGTTTCTGTCCTATTAGGTTCTGATTTTTTCTGTGTGTCACATGGTCATATAAATGAAATTTTAATCAGTAACGTATCTTGATTATCAAAAGTGGGAAAGGGTCATCTATTGAATTTATAAACTTAGTGATGTAATACAGATAAAAAATTATATTATTTTCCAGAATTATGACTTTGATACATTATTAACCACTGTGATGTTAAAAAAAGACGTTATCAATAGATAAGGACCATATGACAATATTATATTATTAAAACTATCGAAACAGTATGAAAACGTTCGAAATCTAAACATGCATACCGAAGACAACAACCTTATTAAACTTTGTTTTATAAAATCATGTGCATGACAATATCTAAGTAATGCTACTTACTACTAGCAACTTAAAATTCTAAGTTATCAATAATTTGTAAACTTACAAAATTATTGTCCTCTTCTTTAGTCCTTAAGAATAGAGAATTCATCTATTCAAAGAAGATCAGGATAATTTATTATTGATCCGAATCTGACAAGAAAGCCTTTTCTTCTTATCTTTTGACGAGTGGTAGGGGATTTGCTTTTCTTTTATAGATATTTTCTGGTCTTCTGCTCTAAAGAATAAGCCAGTACAATTTCTCCCCTCTAATGCATGCTTTTGCAATCGATCCGGAGAAGCCCATACTTTGTTCTCCACTTTATCCCTACAGTGCCTAGACAGTAAAATATACTGTCTATAGATGTCTTTGACTCCTTTTTAAATCTTTAGATTTTTAAATCCCGTATTAATTAACTGCTTCTTGGTTTACAACCATTTATAACTAGAACAAATTAGAATCTGTCGGTTTAAAAATTCATAATTCGAATAGTACTCCAGTCAATCTAGACTTCGGTGAACACAAAAGCTCGAATGTTATGTTTCTAAATTATTAGTGGCACCCCAATAGTGGGAAACTAAGCAAATCCAACAAAATTTTTATCGGGAGAACTTTTGCAGGCCTAAAAACCTTGAAATTTTCGGACTTTTTTCAGTTTTTTGCTTATACCTCGTTAAGGAAGCCTCCCACAAAAAAAGTGTTCTTTCCTAAATTAAAGTGCAATAAACTCTGCGTCAAATGACCTATTGAAATGTCAAAATCGGTTTGGCCGTCTAGGAGCAATCGCTCGTTAAAAAACGGCTATTTTTTCCAACTTTTTCGAAACATTTATTTTCGGCACTTTGAAGAGCTGTTACTCCAAAACGGTCACTCCAATCGAAAAAAGTCATGGAATGAAAGTTATAGAGCATTAAATTCTGCGTTCAGGATTTTAAAATTGACCCAATATTTGGGTACATAACGACAATTTTTCATTTTCCCTCAAAAAAGCCAATGGGCTAATATCAAGTATTTCAACAGACAACGATTCTACCCTCTTACTAAACTGTACGTTTTAGCCTAAAGTGCGGGGACCAGTGGTTTACGTTAACTTTTGAAGAGACAAGATCAGTCAAGCTCTAAAATATGCCGAAAGGATCAATTAAAATTCTCTTTTATATGAATGCTATAAAAATACAGATTATTAAAATTTTATACTTAATAATTTGTTGGTAAGCTGCGATACTTACGTGGTCGATATCCTCTTGGGGTAACTCATTCCAGCCCTCCTCAAGTTCATCAACCAAGTAGACTCCCAATAAACATATTTTAATTGACTTAGATTAGGTAAAAGTTAAAAATTACACTATGTGGTAACAATAATACCAAATATTAAACAATGTCTAAATGACTCAAAAAGCTTTAGATAATTTTAAGGCTTTCAATACAGAAAAGTAAAAAGATGGTATTTTATTCTCCACACTAGTCCCCTAAAATGTTTTTTTTTTAAAACGACTACTTTTCAGACATGATTTTATAAAGACAAATTAATTTATTACGTATAGTCCAAAAGATGATTATTACGAATAGGGAGAATGTTTTAGGCACTATGAAATTTTTCATAGGCAAGTAAAGTCATTTTGTTAGGACAAAGAGGAATGAAAACTCTGGAATCTTTTTTATTTTGTTAAAAAAATTGAAAAATATAAACTTTTTTAAAAGTTTTTATAGATGGTATAGTCTGTCTCAAAGTATATCGTTATGGCTTTTGACGGACCATACCCCAATAAACCTTTAACGATTTTATTACCTATTGTTATAGGGTAAACCCATTTGTTTATAAGGCAAGGGTGGGCCAATTCTACGCTTGATCCTCCTATTAATCTTCCCCCTCCAACAGTTGTCCCTGTTTCTCATAAAATGTCCGATATAATTTTTAAAGTCAAACAGATCAAGCGTATTCTTTCTTCTCTTAATACTAAAAAATCGTCTGGGCTGGATGGCATACCAGCAATCGTCTTAAAAAAATGTGCTCCCGAGCTTGCACCCATCTTAACTCGCGTCTTTCGAATCTCTTACGACACGGGCATTTTCCCGGAGAGTTGAAAAGCCGCTCGTGTTCAACCTGTCCCCAAAAAAGGGTGCAAAACTCTCCCTTCTAACTATAGACCTATATCTCTTCTTTCAGTTGTTTGCAAAGTAATGGAAAAATTCATTAATTCCCAAATCTTAAAGTATCTGGAAAAACATAAGATCTTACATGATAGACAATATGGATTCCGCCACAGTAGATCCACAGCTGATCTTCTTTCCTTTGTCTCACACAACTGGAACAAGTCCCTTGAGTATCTTGGTGAATCCCAGATCGTTGCTCTTGACATATCCAAAGCTTTCGATCAGGTCTGGCATGATGGGTTCTTAACAAACTTCCTTCTTACGGTCTTCCACCTAAGCTTTGCTCTTGGCTTTCCAGTTTCCTTTCTAATCGACGTATATCAGTTAGTGTAGATGGTCATTCCTCCAGCTTCTACCAAATTAATGCTGGGGTGCCCCCGGGCTCAGTGCTGGCACCCACGCTGTTTCTTCTACCCATTAACGATCTTCTCTCTTTTACAATCAATCCCATTCATAGTTTTGCTGACGATAGTACCCTCCACTCTAGTATTCAATTTCTTAAGCCACCGTGTAATCCTGATTTCGAAAACAAGCGCAGGTCAATGCAGATATCTCTTTCACAAGACCTCAAACTTATCTTGGATTGGGGCGCTAAAAATCTTGTTCAGTTTAATGCCTCAAAAACACAGTCATGTTCGCTGTCGCTAAAAAGTCTGCAAATGCTCATCCCTTACATATGAGCGGCCAAGTTCTGCAGAACAAAGAGTCGTTTAATCTTGTCGGCGTTACTTTTGAGAATAACCTCAACTGGCACAAACACATTTTATCCATAGCCTCGGCAGCTTCAAAAAAGATTGGATTTATCTTCCGAGCCAGAAAATATTTCTTCTTCCAATCTGTACACTCTGTATGTATCCCAAATCAGGCCCTCTTTAGAATATTGTTCTCATGTCTGGGGAATGGCGTCCCCTACAACACTTAGCATTCTGGACTCCATTCAAAGAAGAGCCGTCCGTCTTAATAATGATCCAACGCTCACAGAAAGGCTTCCTCTTCTTGCCCACCGTCGAGCTGTAGGGGATCTGTTGCTCTTCTATAGGTATTTTCACGGCTTCTGCTCAGAGGAGTTGGCCAGTATAATTCCTTCTCTAGCAGCTCCCAACAGAGCAACACGTAGTGCAACTTTTATGCATCCTTTTACAGTTCAGTTAGAAAGGCCCCGAACTTCCCGCTTTCTTTGTTCCTTCATCCCTAGAGTGTCAAGACTATGGAACCTGCTGCCCGCAGAAGTTTTTTTTTCTCCTCCCAATCTCCAAAATTTAAGTCCCGTGTGAACAAACTCCCTCTCACCACACTGAAGACACCCACGGTACGTTAGTACTTAGGCATCAGCCTTCGTGGACTGTCCCAAGATAAAAAAAAAGGTATTTCTTGAGTATTAACCATTTTAGTGACAGTGTTGAATAACCGTTTTTACTGTGCGCTCCAATATTATTTAAATACCGCAAAATAGACAAAAGACAAGTAGTAATGGAATCGCATAGATTACGCACTTGGAGATTTAATTACCTTCAAGAAATTAAAAGATATAGGTTAGAAAACAGATCCATAATTTACCTTGATAAAACATGGTTCGATACACACGACACAGTATCCAAAGGATGGGTTGATTCCAGTCAAAACTGTCAGACGAAGCACCTTCAAATAAAGGAAAACGCATTACCATAATACACGATGAAGACGGATTTGTCCCAAACTGCTTGCTGTTGTCTGCAAAGAATATTAAGGATTTAAGCTTGGATTATCATGAGGATACAAGTGCAGAACTTTTTGAAAACTGGTTTCAAAATAATCTTTTAAAAAATATTCCAAACAACAGTGTTATTGTCATGGATAACGCAAGCTACCACAGCCGTCTGCTACACAAAGCACCAGCTTCATCAAGTTTAAAAACTGAAATCCAGGAATATTTGTTAGAAAATGATATTTATTTTGAATTTAGTTACAAAAAACGCATCTTTTGGAAGTCCTAAATTTATATGCAATTAAAAAACAATATGTATGTGATAATTTGGCTGAACAGGCTGGGCATACTGTCTTACGGCTTCCTCCGTATCACTGTATGTTTAACCCCATAGAGCATTTGTGGAACCAGGTAAAATCAAAGATCAGAGCAAAAAATGTTACACCTACTTTTAGTCCCAGTGTTATAAATTTGATAGAATGTAATTACTAACATACCAGTTGAGAGCTGGAAAAATTCACTACAGCACATTATAAAAATTGAGGACTCTTACATTTCTATTCAAAACAACATAAATCCTATTGTAATTAATCTCAATGATGACTCTAATAGTGAAACAGAATTAGATTTAGATATTTAGATTAAAAATGTAATTATGTATAGATAATGCAGTTATAAATTTATTAAAACTTTGCATATATTTAATTCTTAATGTAATTTTAAGATTATACTTACCTAAATAAACAATAAATTATAAATCTTTATATTATTAGAGTCCGTCCCTAATTTTCTGTCCTTTAATACCTACTGATCCGCAATTTTATTGTTGTCGGCAGGTATAATCCATAAATGAAGGCAAGAGCTAACACGGTATACTTTGAGACGGACTATAACAGTCATAGCATATATTATAATTTTATCAATTATTTACTGTATTTAAAACACTTTAAATTGGATATTATGTATATAATTCAATTTAAATTTTAAATATAAAGAAAGTGTCTTCCTAAATATAGGTCACTGCCAAATTAGTCTCAAAGTTTTAACTGCGAAAGATTTTATACAACAACCGAATAGACTCCCAATAAACATATTTTAATTAACTAAGTGAAGGTAAAAGTAAAAAATTACACTATGTACGACACAGATAATTCCAAGTCATTTGGAATGAAGCATAATTTACTAGTGGCAATGATGATGCAAAATATGTGTTAATCCCGTAAGAAGCTTTAGACTAGAACCACATATAAAAAAAAGAGAAGGTATTCCATTCTCCTGTCAATGCATGAAAGTAAAGCATATTTATTTTATTTTTGTACAATAAAAATAAGCACTTTAACAAATATAAACATTTTTTACTTACTTTTAAAAACGAAACATGTCAGTCAGGAAGTCCAAATATGCAACTTTTGTGTTATATGCAAAAAAATGCATAAAATATAACTGGTAATACCCTGAAAAGGTTACATAAGTTAAATACTTTAAAACCATCCCCCATCGCGCTAGCTGATATTATTTTCCATTCCTACTGCGATTCCATTGTCGCCGCTACATAACAGCGTCAAATTCGTATTTAATAAAAAATTTGACTAGTTAAGACAAAATTTGACGATATTTATATAAGGAGTTCTGGAAAACAAAACCTTTGGTTGTTGTAAATATTTTGTGGCAGTTTCAAATAACCTACTTGTTAAAATATAAGAGGGAAAATGATATATAGTCCAAAAAACGAAGCTTAAAAAAGTGCAAAACTTGGCATTTTTTTCAAAAAGCATAGATTTGCATGAACATTTGGGATTAAGCTTAAATTAAGTAAAATTTGACTTATATAATGAACTCTGAATAAGTTTAAAAAATACGTTTATTTCTTTAAAACATTATTTAAAATATTTCAGCCCTTAAAAATTAACCCTTATTATGATTTAAAAAAAATATTTACCCTAAAAAAATAATATATTATCACAGTGTTTTGGATGAAAATTTGGGTTTAAGCTTGACTTACCCTCTTCTTCAAAATCTCCATTATGCTTAAGGTCGCTTTTTATTTTTTAGGGGTAAAAACTACCACTTATTGCAAAAACCTTCAAAACATACATATTAAAGCTTAGGTCACATAAAATTAGGCTCATATAAATTAAAGAAAAAAGGATTTAATTCTTTAAAACATTATTTTATATATTTCAATCCTTGAAAATCAACCCTTATAATGATTTAATAAAAAAAATTGTTTACCCTAGAAAAATTAACATATTGTCACATGGTTGTAATTAAAAAATGTAACTGCTCAAAAGTATTACTAATTTAATTTTGTAATTTTTTTATTCACCCCTTTCAATATTACAATGCAAAAAATAGAACAAAACCGCGGATTTTTTAAAAAAATGCATCGATTCGCTTTTAGAACGCTCCTTCAGTTTTAGTGATAAAAAGTTCTTTAAAAAACCATTTTGCTGGTCTTTTCAAGAGCTATAATGGCGTATATATAAAAACTGTTCAAAACCCTTACTTTTTTAAATGGGTGAGTTTAAAGGGTTGACACAAGGTAGTGCTCGTCTATACACACGCGTTTTAAACGTTTATATCTCACTTAATTTCCGTCATACGGTAAACTAAAAAAAAAGCAAAATTTTTGTAATTTAACAGGCTACCATTTAACTCCTTGATTATTCTTACTTATGTATCTTCCTTAGTTTTCGAGTTATTTTCAAGAAAAGGTAATTTTTTATTAAAATTCTGACTTGCGGTTCCTTTTTTTTTTAATTTGGCAATTTAAATTGGTTAAAATTTTAAAATGTATTTATAATACATAGATAAAGAGAACTGAAAAAGGGCTACGACTTATTTTGATTAGGGTGGTAATTAGGGGGTTGTTTTCGAAGATTTCTGCACTCAACCATTAAAATAAGGTTGGACCAAAAATTTTGGTTTAACCTTATTTTAATCTTAACTCACTCAACTTTTGTGATACATACCTTTTTTTTTTAAAAGTTTTTGGAAATGGTTCCTAAAAGTTATTATTAGTTTTCCTCGAAAAATACGTAGATTTTGCGTTATTTTTTGAATATCTAAAATTTTGTGTTTGATAAAAAACAGCTAACCTTTAATAAACCACAACTTGGTTTGTATTGGTCCCATAGCAATTACAAAAAAACATTTTATTTATTTTTTTTAAAGCTACAATTTTGTTATTTACAGTTTTTTTTGAGTCAAGGCATACTTATCAAGTTATTTGCAAAAAACCGCTTGAAAACGTTGATTTTATCGACGAAAAACTCCGACTTTTGATCGCAAATAACTTAAAAATTGTGCATTTTACAAAAAATGCGTATACACTTTTTGCTTAAAAATCATTTTTCTATCGATTTCTGTGGTCAAAATATAAAAAAATTCTACCCCGAGAGGGTTTGGCAACCACCCCTAGAGTAAAGGCGCCCTTCGGTATGATAAAGATTTTGATCCTTGGACTATCCCCTATCAACTATCAAAATTTTAAGTCATTCTATGCACTTTGAAAAAATTGTTAGCAAAATAGTTCGTTTCCTGACCTAATAACTCTAAAACTGACCCTACTTGTGTTAATTTATTTTTAGGAAAAGTGATTCATTTAATATAATAGTTGGCATTTATTAATGAATTCTAACAACCGTTGTTGATGCTGGTTGGTTACGGCATGTTTACTTTAAAATTGATACATCGTGTCAGTTTTCAAAATCAACCTTGCGTATTTTGAGGAAAAAGCGAAGATTTGGAAAGCTTCATCGTTATGGTCGACTTATTCAATGATCAAAGCTATGCTACGCATAAACAATGACGTGGATATCAGTAAATTTTTAGGTAAAATTTTACTTTACGGACACCATGCCGATTTTCATGAATTTTTGCATACGGGGCGCTGATCACGAATCTAAAATTAGTTTTTTCCGGCAACCTCTGGTTTTTCAGTTATAAGGCCTCCAAGTGAACTAACCTCAAAATTCTCCCTTCTTGAAACTGATTACCAACAAATCGGAACATACACTGATTAGGCACTTATATATTGAACAAATGGACTAAAATTTACAATAACTTATTGTCTATTTTAAGTAAAAATTATCTCAGATGAATCCACTTTTCTGTACATTGTAAGAAGATATATGATGTTTAACTGGTTGCCTGATTCATAATTAAGTGTAAAGATATAAAAAATTGGATTTATTTGAGGTGTTTCTCACTAAAAATAAGCAATAAACTTTTATAAATTTTAGTGTATTCGTTTAATATATAAGTGCCCAATCAGTGTATGTTCCATTTTGATGGTTATCAGTTTCAAGAAGGAGGAATTTTTAAAAAATGTCCATTTTGAGGTTAGTCCACTTGAAGGCCTAATAACTCAAAAACCACAGGTTGCCAGAAAAAACTGATTTTAGATTCGTGATCGGCGCCCCAAAAAAACTCTGTATGCAAAAATTCATGAAAATCGGTGTGGTGCCCGTAAAGTAAAATTTTACCAATTTTTTAAGCTTATTGCTTGTTTAAAGCGTCAAGGAGAGGGATATCAGCCCAAAAAATTAATGATTCTGAGCAAAGCGCAAATTGACCAGTTTCTAAACTGTGCACCTGATGATGAATAGCTTCTGATGAAGGTAGTTACCATTTTGGGAATTTTTGGTGCCTGTCGCAGGAAGGAGCTTTGTCAGTTGACTCTTGACGACTTGAAAGATATGGGCGCTTCCTTGATGATTCACATACGAGATACTAAAACCAAGGTACCACGAAATTTAACTATCGTTGAAAAATTTTATTTGGATTATTATCGAAAGTATATGGCTCTTTGTCAAGCAAATGTAGAACATCGGAGACTTTTCCTAAAATACGCGAAGGGCAAATGAACCAGAAATCCCGACGGAATTAACTTTTTTGGAAAAATCGCTGCTGCTATAGCAAGATTTCTGCAGCTTTCAAATCCGATCCTCTATATGAGGCATTTTTTTCGCCGTTCTTTAGCGAGTTTACTTGCCGATACTGCAGCAAATTTGACCACAATTACGAGGCATGGGGGGTGGAAATCCTTTACTGTTATTGAGGGATACATCGAAAATTCCTTGAAAAATAAGAATTCTACTGCCAGAAAAATACTTACAGTAAAAACAAGAGCAGCAGATTATGCCTCAACGTCGACTAAGAATGCGGTTTTTTCTGTTCAATCCACCTCAACTACAGAGAATGCTAGAACTGTGGAAGAAATTTGTTTTTCATGTTGTTTAAATTGTACAATTAATATAAATGTTAGTAAATAAATAAACGTTAACGTTACCTTTTAAAAGTTAACATTTAACTTTTAACACTATAGTGCTTTAAAATGTTACTTTAAGGCACTAGTGCTTTAAAGAAACGTTTTTAAGGCACCTAGATAGTGTTAAAAATTGAATTTTTAACACGTTTTTATAAAAAATATTTAACTACTGCTTATAGAGTAAATATCTTTTTTTTGTTGGCCATTTTCTTAATACTAAGTTTTTTAACTTTTTTTACTTTTCTTCGGTGGTGACTCTAAAATATATTTTTATTATTTTAACAACACATGAATGTTAAGCAGATTTATATTTTTTTCGCAAAAATGTTGAAGACAAAAATACTTATATTTGTTTTTATTATTTTTCTATTAATACATATAAAATAATTAAGTAAACATAAAATTAACTGGTTTGTTATGGCATTATCTATGTCCTAAAAATAAAAAGCACTATAATAATAATAATTGTTAAATACCTGTAGGTAGGTAGGTAGGTAGGTTTAAAGTGAGTGGACTTTTTACGCCCTACAGGGCGACCGCTTGGTCTATTGTGGCTCACACCTTTTTATATTTCTCCCAATAGGATCGGACTTCTAATGAATCCGATAACAGATTGGGAGAGAGTTCTTACATCTCCTCTTACTCGTGTCGCTACCGGACACAAGCACAATGTGTTCTGATGTATCCTGGTGTCCCTGTCTCCTGGAGAGTATGATGAGCAGACGATTAGATCCATCATGCCCTCCTCTCCCGGTCTAGTGACGTGGGTAGCTACCAGGTCCTTGTATATATGAAAACGGTCCTATCCGCTTTCTGTTAAAGGCCAGGGAAACCTTTTTCCTATAAAGGCGGTTCTGTCCGCCTTCTGTTTGGATTCAGGGAACCCTTCCTAAGCACCCGTTTGTTCGGGATGGATTAGCCCTTCCCCGTGAAACAGGCGACGGTGACTTCAGGGGCACCTTACGAAACGGATTCACCCATTTCGGTCGGCGCACCTTTGTCTGCTTGTGACCTTGGGTGGTACCTCTCAAAACGGATTTATCCGTTTCGGTCAGGGCACCTATGTCACTTTTTTCCTATGAAAGCGGTTCTGCCCGCTTTCTGTTTGGAGCTAGGGAAGTAATAGTCCACCACGGCAGAGCCCCGCATTACCGCAGTAAGGCTAGATACTCTGAGAGGTCGCCCTGTATCTCAGAGGTACCGTTGGGGACTGTTTAAGGCACAGGATGTCATTCACTCATCAGCACGGTATGCTAACACCTTGAGTTAAAGCCTTGTGTTCATCTTAGCTTCGGATCCCCTTCCATACGGTGGCAACAAGAGTTGCCGATAACCAGCAACTCTAGCGCATGTTCCAAAAGATTCTACTGGGCCCAACCACAACAACGATGTGTAAACACAACGGTTGGGTAAATACCTGTACAATTAGGTAAAAGAAAAATGGCAAAAAACAATTGTTTTCTATAGTTAGATACTTTAAAGGCAATAATTAAAAAAAAAAAATATAGAATATAAAAAAAGCAATAAAAATTTAATGTCTTAGAAAATTGAGAAACACAAAACTTTTCTTATTTAAATTTAAATGGATAATTAAAAAAAAAACAAAGGTTTACTATTTTGCTAAGTATTTAAGTGATTTTAAAAAATAGCAATGTTTAAATATTTTAACGGTGTACAATAAACTTAACCAAAAAGAGCGTCGAGCGTTGGTTAAAATATCTTTTATCAATAACAACTAAAAAATGCACTTGTGAATTCATTTTATACTTTACAAATTTCACTAATTTGCTAAAACTTATTCTTTAAATAGGTTACGATAAAAATTAAAAAAAATTGAATTAACATTGCATGCAAAAAGAATTGCTGCAAGAAAAATTTCAGGCAAAAAACCTTTAAACCGTAAAAATACCTTAAAAGAAATCCAGTTCTTCAATTTTTCCATATTCCTTTTTATCTTTTCTGTTTTGTTATATTATATTAATTGGGAACGGTAAGACATTTTTTTAAATTTACTTCCATTAAAAACAACTGTTTTTTTAAACATATTTTTAGTCATGCCTGCGTCTAATTTAACACAAACTTCTCAGTATAAATTGGAGTTAATTTCATGGGTTGAATAATCTTTTTATGTTAACAAATACTATTTTATATCTTTTTTATGGTTGCAACAAAAGTAAATCACGGTGTGAATTTATAATTAAAAGGAAACATTAGAATTAATTAGCCGACTACACATTAAATATACATATGTTTCTATGGCTAATGCAGTAGACCACACATTTTTATGGATCCACTTTCTTCTTCATTGTTTCGAATGTATTTTTGTGCAGAATTTTTGACTTAAAAAAATTTGCATAGGTATATCATGTGTCATACTTAATTATAAATAACTTTTTTTGGTAATTTAAATATTTTATTTATTGAAATTTTTGATCATAATCGTTTCGTTATTTTTAAAATATTTCAATATTTCTTTGATTATTAAAACGAAGGTTTTTATATTTACTTACAATAAATAATCTAAACTTTCACGTTTTTGTTATTTTAAGTAAATGTGACCCGGATATGCTTTACCCCTGGGTATTTTCTTACGACACAGATTATTTTCCAAATATAATTGTATTAAAACAAGTTCGATATTACTGATAGTCCAAGAGCTGTTTAAAAATTAACAAAAAAAAACGTTTTAAGCCTTATAAATTATATATATATATATATATATATATATATATATATATATATATATATATATATATATATATATATATATATATATATATATATATATATATATATATATATATATATATATATATATATATATATATATATATATATATATATATATATACCTGCAGCTACCGTCCGTCTTATGTAGCTCATTTATTATTCACTTAAAATTTTCATATTTTGCAGACGTTACCTTTAACCCACGGTGCATTTCAGGAAAATAATTTTGGTTTTACAGGGTGTCACAAAAAAGTGTGACGTCACGATGGTGCATTTTTTTAAATAGAACACTGTGTATTTTTTTGTATATTTTGGTACCTCCTGTGGTTATTTATATTCTTCCAAAATTTTGTCAACATCGGTTCAGTAATTTCAAAAAAAAAATAAAATATAAAAAAAACTGTTATGCACCATTGAATTAAAAAATGAATAAAAATACCAATAGTGCTTGATTAATAGAATTGAACAAGGAACTTATTAAGGAACGTTATATTAGTCGCTTAAGGCATGTTTGGTTAATTCAAACTGTACAGGGTGTCCAAAATTTAGTGTCAAACTCTTCAAATTTTAAAGTACTAAATTTTCCTTATTTTAAATATGAGGCCCTGTATATTTTTAGGTCGTTAGATGCAGAATTAAAAAACAAACATTTTTCTAATTATAACCCTATCGAAATTCCTAACACATTAGAAGTTATTCGTTGAAAATTCATTTTGGCATGTATTTTAATAGTAATACCATTGAATAAAAATGATAGGTGGCTATGAAAAACAATTTATTGACATTAGAGTTTCCTAATAACGTTAATTATTACCTAGAAATTGGTTAAATTTTCCTAAATGTTAGCCAAAAGTATTAAAAATTTAAAATTAGGTTTATTTAACATTTAAAGGTTTTTCTTAAATTAATTTAATTCATTTAATAAATAATAATAATTTACTAGAATTTTTATAATACGTCAAAATAAGATTTTATGAGTTAAATAAACTTCAATGTCAATAAATTGTTTTTCATAGCCACCCATTAGCTTTATTCAATGATATTACTATTAAAATAGATGCCAAAATGAGTTTTCAAGGAATAACTTTTAATGTGTTAGGAATTTCGATAGGGTTATAATCAGAGAAATGTTTATATTTTAATTCCGCATCTAACGACTTAAAAATATACAGGAGCTCATATTTAAAATAAGAAAAATAAAGTGCTTTCAAAGTTAAAGAGTATGACACTAAATTTTGGACACCCTGTACATTTCGAATTAACCAAACATAACCTTAGCGACTAATATAACGTTACTTAATAAGTTCCTTGTTTATATATTAATCAAGCACTATTGGTATTTTTATTTATTTTTAAATTCAATGGTGCAAAACAGTTTTTATTTATATTTTATTTTTTTTTCTCTGAAATTACTAAACCGATGTGAAATGAAAATTTTAGAGGAAGATAGATGACTGCAAGAGGTACCTAAATATACAAAAAAATACACAGTGTTCCATTTAAAAAAATGCACCATCGTGACGTCACACTTTTGTGTGACACCCTGTATAACCAAAATTATTTTCCTGAAATGCACCGTAGGTTAAAGATAATGTCTGTAAAATATGAAAATTTATATATATATATATATATATATATATATATATATATATATATATATATATATATATATATATATATATATATATATATATATATATATATATATATATATATATATATATATATATATATATATATATGAACGGTGAGGTTTACAAAAAAATTGTAAGAGATCTTTTTTGTAGAGAATTCAATTTAATACAAATATGTAAAAATATTTTTTTTTTCAAATAGCAGATAACTAGATGAATTTTTCCTTCTAATATTAAGAAAAAAATAAAAAAGGGCGGAATAAAGTTTCCTTCTTAAAATGCGCTTAAAAAATGCCGTTCTAAATATTGACGTACAATTAGAAAACATCCTGTATAATGTAAAAAAAATTACCAACCATGATATTTTATATCTTGGAAAAAGTTGATTTTATCGAGGTCAATCAAAAATACTTTTTTTTAGTTTAAGGTTAAGGCTATCCCAAAATAATATTGTTGAGCCTTTATCATGCGTTAAAAAAATTGCTATTATTGTGTCAGAGCTAGTCCGTCCCTGGTAAACTAAATAAGCCAAATATGATTTGATGGGTTCATTTTAAGAAGACTAATCTAGTAACCATCATATTTAAAAAAAACGATTTCCAGGGGCGTCCGTTAGGTACCTGTATCTCCGTAGAAAAGGCTCGTAGGAAAAAAGTTTATGAAACTTTCTTTTACATTTTCGTTCCCTAATACTATAAAGATAGATTTAAAAGCGTATTTCTAATTACATTTGGTTTATTGTTTATTAGCTAAAATAAAATGACAATACGTGGCAAGAGTTGTTTCCGTGTATTAAATTCTTCTTTATTAAAAAACAAATTTAGGAGCTCCGAAAAAAAGAAATCCAATGGGTGGAAGTCCAATTTGTTGGTCTAAACAGCCCTTGCAAAATGAGGAGGAGCTCCATTCTGTTGGAAATACATTCTGCCTAATTTTGTTGCCAGCCAGTTGATCATAACTATAAGGCATATTACTATGGAATGAAAAGTAGTGAAAATCTCCATAATTTATAATCCATGCGTTTTTGCTTTTTTTACTGTTTTAACTACCTATTTAATTATTTGCAATATTAAATAATATAAAATATTACCTTTTAATAGGCAAAAAAATATTACATTTTTTTTCAAATTATGACAAACTTTAAGAAGCAGCCATTTATTATGATGAACCACTGAATGCAGCAACTTTAATAAAACAGTCATTAAAATTTATATTTTCTGCTTTTCCAAAGTAAAAAACAAAATTCTCAAAAATTAGATATACATCATTAAAATTTTTCCAAAACAAAATTTTAACTGACTATTTAAAGGATACTTATGAACATTTAAAGTTGCCAGAAAAAATTAACCGCTGCGATGAACCGTTAAATACAGAACGAAAAATAGAAAAAAACTATTTTTAGAAAAAAACTTAATATTTTAAAAAACGCGGCAAATATTAAAAATCTTAGAAAACCTGTTTTTTAAAATCACTACTGAATAACACCATGTGTAATTATTTTTTTTTAGATCGTCGCTTTTGACAAATTTGTTGTAAAAAGGGAACTCCTCTGAAAAATAAAAACAGAAAAAACTTCTAAAAAAGGAGGATAGTTATCTTTCTCCAAATTTTTTTTTTTATAAAAGGGCAAAAACCGCATTTTGTTTTTTTAATTTATTTATTTATTTATTTATTTTGGTGAGTAATAAAGATTTGGAATTTGCCCAGTTGCAGTTGAATTGAGCAGCAGTTTAGTTTAAAAATTGCTTTTACGACGAGACTGCATTTTAAGTGTAATTTTGGCGAATATAGGAGTAAAACAAGGTAAAATTTTGGTCCTTTCTATTCTATTAAATACTATATGACCTCTTTAATCACCAGATTTTAAAAATATATAACAGATCAGCCTTTTTAAAATATTCTCTTAAAAATAGTTGTACTTTATTTAAGTTTTAAAAGACAAACTAGTTTAAAACCCTTTTGTATGCACAGTAAGATTTATATCAAAAAGTTGCTATTGTGATATTCGCAAAAACAACATTTAAGTGCACTTTACTGTCTAGTCTAATTAATTTTTAGGAAAAAATTAGAAATATTAAAATTTAATTTTTAAATTTCACTAAGGCGGATGGCATTTATCCAGTTTTGCTCCAGAAAGGACCAGAGTTTTACATAGACTGTGTCTACTTTTAAGAGGCAGTCTAGCTCTGGGCTATATACCAACAACCTGGAGGCGCAGAGGGATCGACACAACAAGCTGCAGGTGGATAGACTGCATGCTTAAGAGCAGATCAGTATATACTTCAATTCTTGAAGAAACTCTTGTAGGGTTAAGCGAGGTTATCCGCAAGGGGGAGTTCTGTCTCCACTGCTATGGAACCTTGTCATGGACGACCTACTAAATGTTCTTCAACTTGAGGGCACCAAGCATTGGGATACGCAGACGATCTCGTCATTATGGCCCAAGGAAAATTTAACAACACTGTTAGGGATATAATGCAACAGGCCCTAAATGCAGTTACCAGTTGGACGAGAAAGGAGGGACTAAACATAAACCCTTCTAAATCGGCCATAGTTGCCTTCACCAAAAGGAGATACCTAGAGGGCTTAGGACCTCTGACCCTACAAGGTGAAACAGTAAAGATTGTGGGAGAGGTAAAATACTTGGGTGTCATCGTGGACTCTAAACTTACCTGGAACCAACATCTTTAGAAAATAAAAAAGAAAGCGGAGATGACTCTTATGTTAATCAGACGCGGTCCTGGGAGAACATGGGGCCTTAAACCAAACATGGTTTATTGGTTATACACCATGGTGGTAAGGCCTATGATATCATACCCATCATTGGTATGATGGACAAAAATGCGACAAAACACTGCTGTTACAGAACTGGCCAAGATACAGAGACTTGCTTGCTTAGCTATAACAGGAGCAATTAAAACAACCCCAACAGCAGCCATGGAGTGTCTTTTAGACCTTCCACCACTTAACATCATAGTGATGGAAGAGGCAAGAATGAGCTACTTCCGACTGCAACAAAAACCAACTGGTGTCTACGCTAGTTTGGGACACAATAACATAAAAAGTCAGGTTGGCGGCAACATCCTGGGCGAGAGAACAGACCAGATGATTCCCTAATACTCATTTAACAAAAACTTTAAGTTAAAAATTCCAGATCGAAGTGAGTGGCAGCAACCCGATCTTCCCGGCACGGTTGGAGACATCATCTGGTATACGGATGGTTCCAAATCCGAGCAGGGAACTGGAGCGGGCGTGTACAGTGAAATGAGGTATTCACAATTCTCCATTCCACTAGGAACACACAGTTCTGTATTTCAAACGGAAATATATGCTTTACTGCACTGTGCAAAAGAAAATAACAGGAGGGCTTATAAAAATAAGCGGATCTGCACAATAACAGACAACCAAGCGTCACTGGGGGCACTAGTAAACCCCAAGGTAACGTCCAAGCTGACATGGGAATGCCAAAAAGAACTGGAAGTCTTGGGAGAACGCGCGCTGGTGGGTACCAGGACATTCGGGAATAGAAGGCAACGAAAAAGCGAATGAGCTAGCGAGACAGTGATCATCCACACCATACTTTGGACCAGAACCTGCCCTTGGAGTGACCAAAACCACAGCACAAGGGCAAACCAGGGAATGGATCCGAAACAAACACGAGAAATACTGGGGAAAACTCAGTAGAATTAGACATGGAAAAAGCTTCATAAGGAGCCCATCCAAAAAGACGAAGGAAGAACTACTCAGACAAAGAAGGAAAATATTTCGCATAAAGGATTGCTAACAGGGCACGACAACCTAAGAGGACACCTACACAAGATAGGCTTATACATTGGGGACCCAAGTTGCAGAATGTGCGACGAGGGGGAAGAAACAGCCTACCATATCCTGTGCGAATGTAAAGCATTGAATCACAAAAGACAGGGATTATTTGGGCAACCGAAAATGAGCCCACAGGAATATATCAACCAACCAGTCTTGGGGTTATACAGACTTGTGGAAGGAACGAGACTAATGGGAGGATTGGTATAAAGGATAATGGGAGATTGGGCCCAAAAAGCCCAAGAGGCTGCACTGCCTCCGGTAGTGAATCAAGACGGCTCACAGGGAAGAAGAAGAGAAGAAGAACTAAGCTTTAATATTACTTACAATATTACAAAAAATAAGACTATAAAAAATTTAAAAAATATTAGTTACCTTACAAACGTGGGCTACATTTTTTGGTAACCCTTTGCATCCTAATAACGATATTACATGTTTTAAAATGTTATACAATGTTTTTTTAGGAAACGCAGTCTACCTTACATTTTAATGAATCCACTTTCTTTTCGTTTATTTTGAATAATTTTATTGTTGCTGAATTCCAAACTTCCTAAATTACATGTTGATGTGTCATGTGTAACACTTTAACTATTTTTATAATTTGTATATTAAATATATTTTTTAATTTATAAAATTTTGTGAACGGATTTATGGGTTTTTTTGGTAATTATTAGGTTGTTGCAAAAATGCTTTAAAGATATAACATACACCTTGAGATATTTCTAAAATTTTGCCGAAGAAATGTATTCCTTTGTATACAATGAGTCCTAAACGCTGAAGCAAGTATTAAAGCGTCGAAAAATATTAGAGATAGAAGATGGTATATGAGTCTAGAGCCCTCATTTTAATCTTTTTGGTTTTGGATTTTTTGTCTCTTTTAATGTCGGTTTTTGAGATATTTACGTCAAATACAGAGACAATAATATAAACCAGTCAGAACAATTGTTTTTCCGTTATAAATGTCTGCCAACACTGGTTTGACACCGACGATGGTGCACTGACAACATAACTTCTTAAGACAGATCGAATCAAAGCGTCTTTTCAGGGGCAGATAAATACATCATCAATACCAATGTTGCCAAATGTAGTCATTTTAAAACACAATTATTGGCGGACATCTTTACTGCCAATTTGCATAATTCTGGTCGACAATCTCCAGGACTGAAAAAATGTTTTTTATATATAAATAAAAAACAAAATGGGATTTGTTTACTTTAAGCTGCTTTAAATGAAAGGGAAATAATTTATTTTAACCATGTAAAATACTCTGGTTTATTCATGTATATAAATATATATATATATATATATATATATATATATATATATATATATATATATATATATATATATATATATATATATATATATATATATATATATATATATATATATATATATATATATATATATATATATATATATATATATATATATATATATATATATATATATATATATATATATATATATATATATATATATATATATATATAAATATGCGTCGTAAGGCCTTCGTCTCGAAATCGAGTGTTAAAGTATTCATTTTCAATTTAAATAATTAAAATTTAAATAATTATATTTAATATTTAAATAAATTAAAAATAATTAATAAAAATAAAAATAAAATTTAAATGAAATTTTGGTATGACATTTGAACCTAATCTTAGTACGGCTTTACTTGTAGGGGGTGCCAACTCCCGTCTTTACTATTTTTAACAGTCACAACTTTTTGGTACGGCCCTGTATTACATTTTTAAGTAAATTAAATAATTGTTTTGTTATTTTTCCGTCAAAAAGGTTTACCTGTTAAAAGTTGATATGAGCAACCGTGTTCGAGATATTTGGATTTAAAAAAATTACGATGCATCTGATTTTATTATAGCAAAATTTAAAAAAAAAATAAGACAAGATATATAATATGTATTTAAATTTTTAATTAAATTATTGTTCTTAAATAATGTTTAGCAAAACAAAAGCTAGGTTTTATAATTTTCAAATATTCCACCATTTACTTCTAAGCACATGTTAGCTTTGTGGTGAACACCCCGTATTTTGGAAACGAAGGCCTTGCGGACCCATATTTGTATAGACTTTTATGTTTATTTTTGGACCCTGACTACGTACCTGAAGTACTGATATTCCCTCATAATTCACCCTGTATACCTAAGCTATTTTAACACCCGTTTGTATGCATAGTAAAATTTATATCAAAAACTTACTTTTGTAATACTCGCAAAAACAAAATTTAAGGGCACTTACCATATAACCATATAAACTTTTTCTAGGTTACCTCCAGGAAATATAGCTACGGGAACAACTTCGTTTGTTTTTTAAGACCTAGTGAAGCGTAGTTTAGTCTGGAAAGTGAATTTAACAAACTTAGCTTATGCTTATATCAATGATTGATATGCTTATACCTAATTTTACCTTATCCTAGCTATTTCTAATCCTAAAATGAAATACTATTACAAAAATCAGTCATAATAGGTTTACATAGAGGCAACTGTATTTTTTTATGGAAATCCGGCAAATCTTAAAGTCTACTTAGTGACAGTGGCGACTCGGCTAGGCTTATAAAAAACTTATTATTTAATTACATACATGCTATTATATTTCTAATTATTAATGTTTATAGTTTTTTATTCTGTTATAAAAAAGGTTTTTTTAAATCAAAAATTATGATTAGTTAGAACTTTTAACTTAATTGATATAATATCATTTTATAGAGTTATCGTATAAAAAAAAATTAAGAATGCGCAATACCACTGGTTAATATTTTTTTAGAAATTCTAAAAATAGTTAGTTGGTATGGCATTTAAAGACCAAACTCCTGAAAGAAAATAAAATTACAATTTTTGGGCTTGTATCACACTTGAAGGGGAGGTGCAATATTTTTTAAGCAACTTTTTAGTGTACAAAAAGTGTTTTTAAAGCTTTTTAATAATTTATCACACATATGCAACAAAATCATAGTAAGACGAAGAAATGACAAAAATTATATTTAAATATATAAAGGGGCATCCATTAATTACGAGAGGCGATTTTAGCGATTTTTCAACCCCCTTTCCGCTTTGGTTAGATGTTGACAGATTTGGCTGGACTCCCTCCCCCCAAATCTCACGTGAGTTTTTCAAAATTCGTATTGTTAGTGTAAATATGTTAATCTGTGCTTAATTGCGAATTTTTTAAAAATAATTTTTTTAGTTATTTTTATTTAAGACTAGCATTTACAACTACTAAGAACGTAGTCTAGAATTACAGTTAAAAAGTTGGATAAGATTAGCTTATTATATTAGCTTATGGAGGATTAACTATATTTTAGTGGAGAAACATGTTTTCTCGCAATTTTACACTGTTTCTTGCGACAAAACAAATACTGATATAGGCTGAGACCCTCCCCACGTGAGATTAGGTGAGATTCGGCTCGACCCCCTTCTCTCCCTAAATGCCTTACGTAATTATTGGACGCCCCCTAATGTAAAAACAATCAGGGCCGTATATAGGCGGTGACGAGATGGGCACCCGCCAAGGGCTGCAGCTGCGTGGGGGACGTAAAATCGGCTATGATTTTTTTTATTAGTTATCAGTATCTTTATTATAATTTTTTATTCAGAAAATTAATCAAATAAATGAATTAGAACAAAACAATTTTATAAGAAATTTTTAACCTAGATACCTTATTTAATTATTGTTAATATATTTAGACTAAAAAATTTTATGCATTATTAATAAAATATCAATTTATCCTGATACTTACAGAGAGAATGTAATTTTTTGATTTTTTTTTTAATATTTAACCTGCGGATAAATTGTTATTTTATAAATTGGGGACATCACTACTTTTTTTTTTGTTGCATATTATTTGCATTTATTCAATTTAATAAAGTATTAATGCTACGTTTTAGTAGGCCTGCTATGCACAGTATTTTTGTAACCACGACTTTATTGTTGAGAAAATTTATTCTAAGTTTAATCATCCGCAAATAGGGATGTATAGTTAATTTACATTTCACTTATTTTAATCAGATACAAACAGTTGTTTTATGTAAGTCATGTCTTTTTTAAATAATAGGCTAATATTTTCATAAAAAGAAAATATAGAATTTGACACAAATTTCACCACAAAATTGGTATTTTAAAGAAACGAAATTCTAGGTTTAAAAAAACTTTAAACCTACAACTTTGCACTTTAATTTTGTAAAATTACCAGAGAATAACCCCTGGAATACCCGTTGTATTCCATACTCCCTAAATCCCCGGTGTGTGGGGAGCAAAGTCCCGCCAAGGGCTCGGTCATACCCAGATACGGCCCTGAAAACAATGCATTACTTATTGAAAGTCAAGGTAGCTGCACTAGCCACCCGAGTAAAAAAAAAGTAAAAACTAATTTATTATTAGGGTAATGAAGATTAAAATAGTATAATAATTATGCTATTACCGTACGTAAACTTGAATAGCAAGCAATCTATATGGTGAGAGCCAAATTAAAGCTACCGATATCACTAATAAGTAATGTTATGAATTTTAAAAACTTCGTAAAAGTTAATATCATTAGTTTAATTTAATTTTAGAGAGTAAAAAAACCAGTTGTTCTTAGTTGCGACGGAGACTTGTCTAAAATAATTGCGTAATTCAAAAATAATGTTGTGTCTATGTGTTTGAACTAGGTGAATGTTTTAAGGAGTTATTAATTATTATTAGTAAAGGGAGAATTAATGATTTATTTTATGAATGGTACTATGATTACGGGTAATCTTCGCCTTTTAGATACCAAGGTTACATAAAATTATCGTTTTTGAATAACTTGACGTTAATTATTGATAAATTCTAAATATTAAATATTGTCAAAACAAGATTTCTTAATTATAAGTATATTATTAATCTTACCTAATGTAAAAAACAATGCATTACTTATTTACAGAATCGTTCCAACCTGAGAGTGCTAGGGCTGAAGAACACACAAGCGGAAAGTCAAGGTGGCTGCAGTAGCCACCCGAGTAAAAAAAATGTAAAAACTAATTTATAAGTAGGGTAATGAAGATAAAAATAGTATAATAATTATGCTATTTCCGTACGTAATCTTGAATAGCAAGCAATCTATATGGTGAGAGCAAAATTAAAGCTACCGATATCCCTAAGGTAATGACATGAATTTTAAAAACTTTGTAAAAGTTAATGTAATTAGTTTAATTTAATATTAGAGAGTAAAAAAACCCAATAAAATTTTACTTTATTAGTTGCGACGGAGACTTGTCTTAAATAATTGCGTAATAAAATTCAAAAATAATGTTGTGTCTATGTTTTTGAACTAGGTGAATGTTTTAAGGAGTTATTAATTATTATTGGTAAAAGGAGAACTAATGATTTATTTTATGAATGGTACTATGATTACTGGTAATCTTCGCCTTTTAGATACCAAGGTTACATAAAATTATCGTTTTTGAGTAACTTGACGTTAATTATTGATAAATTCTAAATATAAGATTTTGTCAAAACAAGATTTCTTAAGTATAAGTATATTATTATTATTACCAAAAACACCCACGTAAAATAGGGGCCAAGTTTCTACCCCAAAAACCTCGGCTTCTTAAAGCACTAAGATCTAAAAGTAGACTAAGTTCTCTTCACAATTTTGTTCCTTTTTTTTAACTCGGCAAGTTTTTTACTGATCTGTCTAATTTAATGAATAATCTTTTTTCATAATTACAGGCAATTTTTTTATTATTACACACAAATCAGTAAAAAACTTGCCAAGTCAAAAAAACAGTGAAACAAAATTGTGGACGAAACTTGATCTAATTTAGATCTCAGTACTTTAGGAGGTCGAGATTTTTGGAAACCTCAAACCTTGTTTTACATAAAAGTTTTTGGTGAGATCTCTTCTCTTTTTTCTAAGTTCAATGGTTGGAAAAAATTGAGAGGTGGGATTTAATGCCTGTTTTCCTCATACCTTGCTCTGTGGGTAAAACGTTCATTTTAGACTAAATACGAAGTACTTACCCTAATGTCAGTGGCGGCTCCTCCATTGGGTCATTTGGTCAATGACCTCCCAATATTTTCGACTACTATTTCCAAACAAAAACATTATAATGATATAAATAAAAAAATACATTTTTTTCAATCTTTTAAATTTCCCTTTATTATTCTTAGCATATAAACTCGTTGACCGATTACTGGATTCCAGAAGCTTCGCGCAGCGATCTCCAGATCGGTGGTTTTGTTCGTTGGCAAAAAGCCGGGCTGCCAGCCTGCATTGACCGTATTGTGTTAAACGGAGCCGAGTCGAGTATTTCCGATCTAATTTACGATTATGCGATTTCGGCTGCTTTTCGAAGCAGTGTTATCGCATGGTCTGGGTCAACAGCCGCGAAGAGGAAAATTACGCATTTTTCGAGGTGTTTGTTTGTTATTTATTTGTTTTTGAATTTTTTTTTCTTGATTCTCTTTGGAGTAAACGTCTGTGTGAAATAAAATGCCTAAAATTAAATCCTTCAGTCATGTTTTTTTTTCTAAAAATCAGTTAAGCCATATGCATTTGAAATTTTAACTAATGACCTCCCCGAAAGATTGACCACGAGCCGCCACTGCCTAATGTCACTTAAATTGCACCTGGTTTGGGGTCAGATAGGAAAATGTCGCAATTTTCTATAGGTAATAAAATTCCGCCTAATTTTTAGATTTTAAGACAATTATAACCCTAGAAAAACAGATTTAATTAGATTACAAAGTTCTAAGATACCCCCTAAATATAAGTTATTAGGACCCTGTTTCATGGCGTTTTGAGAATTTTTGCTTTAGTTGTGTCCTAAAACCTACGTACATACCAAAGAGTGATCGCAAAAAACGCTCAAAAACTGCCTGTTTTTTCACAGAGAGGTAAGGAAAAGACATACAAGTATGTATTGTATACCAAATTACTTGTCGCAAAAAATTAGGATGAGCATTGCTTTTCGTTTTTTTGAAAATTTTCAAAAATCACCCCCATTTAGGGCTTGGAAAGTCGCCAAAACTGAAGAATTGCAAAAATGGCAGTGGTATTAAAAGTAATTTTTACTGCGATTTTTGTTTTAAATAGACCTTGGAAACATAAAATAATACATCTTCATTTCTAAGAAGGTCTAAAACTAACCCCATGGACTATGTGGGGGTGCAATCATCCCCTAAAATATATAAAATCATGTGCAACTTTAAAAATTGCAAAAAAATTGAAATTTTGAGGACATGTCTAACAAGAAATAAACGTATATGATAATCAACCACCCTAATCTAAGGGTGACATCACTTTTATCAATAGGAAAACTTGAATGAAATGCTAGCTTTTTCAATAAAAGTCTTAGCCTCGTATTTTTTTGATCCAAGTATATAAAACAGGTACCTAGATTTTTCTAGTTTCCTTTTAACCAAAACCGCAAGGGGTATATTGATCCCCTAAAATGTAGAAAATCATATACCACTTAAAATTGTAAAAAAAATATTTAGATGTTTTAGGATATCTTAAATATGATATTAACATAAAACTAACATTTAAAGTGAGTTTTGATAATAAAACTACTTAAAAAAGTTTAGACACCTTTATTATGAGGAAAACCCTTTAATTTTAAAATGTTTGATCAAAGCTTTCCTCATATATTCATTTCCAAAAATATAAATAATACAGGCCCTTTTAAAATTGTAAAAAATTATTTGAAAGCTTTTCAAGGATATATTCAAAAATCATAAAATAAAAAAATCAGAGTGAGCGATTAAAAATTTAAGAAAAAACCATTTAAATTTTTTAGGAAATCAAAAAATAAAATATTAGTTTATGCAAAAAGCTTTGGGTTTTGGCCTCATATTTTTCATCCCAAGTGTATTAAACAGGCCTTTTTAGATTTTTCGAGTTTATTTCTAATCAAAGCTACCCCTGCAAATTCATCAACTAAAATATATAGAATCATATGCAACTTAAGAAATATTTAATGTTTTGGTTAAAAGTGAACTCGAAAAATCTAAGAATGGCTGTTTTATACACTTGAATTAAAAAATACGAAGGTAAAACTTTCTTTGAATAAGCAATCATTTTATTTGATTTTCCTGATTATGCGGGTGTCTTTACACTTAATTTTAGACGTTGATTATATTATCAAAACTCACTCTGAACGGTGATTTTATGTTAATTTTTAATTTATTATATTCTTTAAGATATCCTAAAACATCTAAATATATTTTTTTACAATTTTAAATTGTATATAATTTGCTACATTTTAGGGGTGGTTAAAAGTGAACTCAAAAAATCTTGGTTTTTACCCTTAGTGGTGGTTGATTATTATGTACATTTATTTTTTATTAGAAATGCCCTGGAAAATCTGATTTTTTTTGCAATTTTTAACGTTGCATGTGATTTTATATATTTTAGGGGATGATTGCACCCCCACATAGTCCATAGGGGTTGGTTTATGACCTTCTCAGAAATGGAGATGTATTATTTCATTTTTCCAAGGACCATTTAAAACAAAAGTCGCAATAAGAATAACTTTTAATACCATTGCTATTTTCGCAATTCTTCAGATTTGGCGACTTTTCAACCCCTAAATGGAGGTGATTTTTGAAAATTTGCAAAAAACGAAAAGCAATGCGTATCCTAATTTATTACGACGATTAATTTGGTATAAAATCCATGCTTGTATGTCTTTACCTCACCCCTCTGTGAATGGTGAAAAATAGGCAGTTATTGCGGTCACTCTTTAAAGTTTCTACTCTCTCGGGAAGTGCTCCATAATTTTAATAAGTCAATGAGTCTGCAACCAGCATCGGAGATGCAAGGACCTTAGAAAATGCTCGCCACTCATGCTAGCAAAACGTCATGAAAAAATTCAAACCAACTACTGCCTTTAAGCCTGACTAAAAATGATTTTAGTTTTAGTCAATGAGTCGGTCAGTCATTAGTAAAATGGACGATTTTCGAAATCGAATATCTCAGAGATCACTTGACATAGCCTTTTCAATTTATTCACAGGTAATAAGAATACTTATGTGAATTTACATAACAAATTTCATACCTTTATGTAGATAAAACGAGACCGAACTTAAAATAGGGGAAAATCGGCTTAAATATTTCGTGTAAAATACACAGATTCGTGTGGTAGGACGGAACTTGACCTGGCGCCCCACCTTGCGCCTAGATATAGTAGACATCATAAAATCATACCCTGGCTAACCTATGCAACCAAATTTAATGTAGTTACGCGATGATCTGCTTTAATTAGTAGGGACAAATCTTTTTTTAAATATAAAATTAGTTTTTTGATCATTTGAGGTAAAGAACTTTTTCTAAAACCTGCTAGTTCTGGTTATTTCTGGGTGTTGTTTTGTACTGATTCTGTACCAGCCCTGTTAAAAATACCGGCCTTTATTAACTATTCGTTATACCACCTATTAACGGGAAAGTATCGTGTTTGCCAAAACACGTTTTTTAAAATGTTTTTAAACATCTTAAATACTG
>JAHBCN010003312.1:0-76910 GCA_019359885.1 Listronotus oregonensis | reverse complement strand
TATTTTTGTAACACAATCATATATATATATATATATATATATATATATATATATATATATATATATATATATATATATATATATATATATATATATATATATATATATATATTAAATTGGTCTCTTTTCCAAGTCGATCAATCGGCACGTTGGACTCACGAAGAAAGGGTTAACCTTTATTTTTTTTCCCCTAAAACCCCCAACCCATACTCCCTTTTAGTAAATATATGCTTATTTTTTTAAAACCCCCTTTAAGATGTTTTCAATCCCCTTGTTCCCGCCGTAAAAAACATAAGCCCGGGGGGGGAAAAAGTTTAAAATTTTGTCCCAACATTTTTTTATTCTTCTGTCTATAAGATTTTTAAAATTTTTCAATTAAAAAAACCGTTTAATGTCGGCCATTTAAAAGTCCAGTCAAATACACGACAGGGACAGTTTTTTTATTCACGATCCCTTTACTGATCCCCAACCAAAAAAAAACCCCTTTTTTAATAAAAAATTCCCCTTCAAACTTCGTCGTTTTTGAACTAACATAAAACCGTGTAATGTCGACAGTTACGCGTTTAATTGATTCTAAGTCCGGCACTGGTCCTGCTTTTTAAATACGCATGCTAAATGACAGTACCGTTTGTTTAGTGCGCGCTAGCATAAACTTGCCATAAATACGATTAGCCATTATATATCTAAAGTAAGGTTATCTATGTGTCTGACCCTCAATATTTACTTTAGAATCGTGTTTAGCAAAAAAAGGTCCGCCAGAAAATTTAGTTCGACACCTATAGCTTTTTGCCCTGTAAAGCTAAAAAAAATATTTTGGAAACGTGAAAAATATATTCAAGGTTGTCAATTCATTTACTAAGTTTCATCGGTTTAATATAAATTATTACCTGTGTAGCTGTTAAAAATTTAATTTTACTAAAACTTGTTTAAAAAAATTTTTATTATTTAAAATAAATTTAAGTTTATATATTATTATTTAATTAATATATTAATTATATCTATCAATTTTTTGGCATGGGTTTAAAAAGATAATATTAAAAACTAAGAAATATGGCAACAGGTCAAAAGAATTTCCCCCCTTCTTATGAATATTGCTCTTGCATCTCTTTTCAACTGACACTCCGGAAGAGAAAAAAGTATAATCATATGATGAATGTTGACACGCCCCCGAGAACTTGTTATGCCCGGGGTGTCGCAGAAGGGGAAAACCTCGGCCGAATATTGTTGATTAAATTGACGATTTAATTTTGGGGGCATTATGTTATGAGACGTATTTTTGGGGGTTCCCACCCGGGGGGGGTTTTCCCCCGGATTTGCCAGTTTAAAGGGCACCGGGGGGAGGCCGGCCGGGGAGCTTCATTTGTAGTCCGGGTTTAAAAATTTAATTAATTTTTTTTTAGGTTTAATATTCTAATAATTTTGTTTTTCAAACAGAGTATATCAGAATTTTTGGGTTTTATTTTAAAAAAAAAAATTTAACCCCATTATTAAAAAAATTTTTAAAAAAACCGTAAAAAATTTTGTTTTTTTAGGTTGACAAAAAGATAAAAAAAAATAATTTTTAAATTTTTAAATTTTGTTTTTGAGAATAAAAAAAAAAAGTGATTTATGACATTTTTAATTTTTTTTTTTTACCCCGACTATTTTAAAAAAAAATGTCCGGCCTCGGGCCCAAAAACCGGGCCCCGCTTTTTTTCCAAAATTCCCCAAAAATTTTGAGATGGAACCCCCCTTTAAAATTTAAAAAATTTTATATGGGGTTTAAAAAAGGGGGTGTAAATATAATTACAAAATTAAAAAATGAAGATCCAGATGTCTACGCCATCTGTTGATCCAAGGGGGAAGCAATTTTCCCCAACCAAAAATTTTTTTTTTTGTTAACTACCATTTTATTTTTTTTAAAAATTCTCCCAATTTTCCCGGGTTGGATGAGATCTGGGGATAGATCAAAAAAGGTCACAAGATGTCGTTGAGTGGGGAAAATTTTTTTAAAAAGTTTTTAAAAAATTTAATTAAAATTATGTATTAAAATTAAAATTTTAAAATTTTTTTTTAATAATTATTTTAAAAAAATAAAAAAAAAAACCATTTTTTAAATTTTTTTAAAAAGATTAAAAATAAATTAAACATTTTTTTAAAGGTTTCACGTTGGGGGAAATTTTAAGGATATACGCCAAGACATGGATTTCTATAAAAAAAAGACGCATTTAGAGACTTTTTAAAAAACCCAAAGGGGTTTTTTTTTCAAATGCCAAAAAAAAAAAAAATGTTTTAAACCCTAATATTTTAATTGGGATATAGGTTTTGGAAAACTTTTTAAAAAAATTTTTTTTAAAAGGGGGAAACATATCGAGCTAAAATTTTCTGCTGGGTTTTTACGTCACAGAAAGTCAGTTTAAAAATTCCGGCAACCGCTAATAGGGGAAAAAAAGGGCCCTTTGGGGAAAATTGGTCACGAGTTGCCCAGAAACGGGTCATATAGGGGGTTTAATAAAAAAAATTATATTTTTTTTTTTTTTGTTTTTTTTTTTTGTTGTGATTGTTTTTAATTTGGGGGTTTTTTTTTACATAAAATTTAAAATTCTTTTTCCCATAACGATTTTCCCCTTTCTTATTACTACTTTTAAAAAACTAATATTTTTAAGATTTAAGATATTTATAGTACGCCTATGGTTTCGCATTCCTAAAGGCTTTTCCCCCTTTTCCCCCTTTTAGATACCCCGTAGCTTAGACTCGACAGAGACCCTAAAACACACACCATTTTTTTGGGCCGTGTTTTTTTCAAATCCCCTTTTATGTTTTAAATTTCTTTCTTTTTTAAAAATTAAAAAAATTTTTAAAAAATTTTCATATTTATTTTTTATAAAAAATTAAATTTTTTTTTCAATGTTGTTTTTAAAAAAATATTTTTTTAATTATAAAAAATTTTCTTTTAAATTGTTAAAATTTCCCATGGGTCTTTTTTAAACAAAGATTCAAAATCCTTTTTAAATCTTAGATTTTTAAAATTATAAAAATTAAATATTTTTAAAAGTTTGATTATAAAGTATTACAAAATAAGCTCTTAATTTTGCTTTGGGTAATTTTAAAAATCAGATTTTTTAGTTTCAATTTAATATGGTCTTATTGGGAATAAATCGTTACCTTCCAGTAACTATAATGGGTCAATTAACAGCCCAAACCTTATTTATTTTAAAATATTTTTTAACGAAATTTTATTATTTTTTTTATTTAGAAGAACTAGAATCTGAAAACAATTTTGACTTTTTATTTAACATATAAGGACACTATATTTATGCTTAGGAAATGGTGTCAACATAAAATCAAACAATCCAAATAAAAAAAAATATTTAAATATGTGGATTAATAAAACTGTTTTTAAATAGCAGATTTAAAACATTAAAAGGAAATAAATAAAGGAAGCAGATCTCAGCTTTAATCAGAACTGGTTTTTAATACATTAATGAAATTTTTTACATTCTTTTAAATGATAATTAAAGACATCCAGTATTAAGTTATTTAATTATTTAGTTATTAGGACTGTTAGATGGGAGATCAGTTTTTCTTAAGTTTATTTTAAGTATGAATTCTGCAAAAGTTAGCTTAAAATAAAAAACAATATTTATATCCATTAGGTATGGTCAAATCTAGCTTTTTTAAGTGTAAAATAAGATTTATTTAAAAAGTTCTTTTAAAACTTCTCAGGGCATTTGAAAATCTTTTTAAAAATTAAAATAGAATTTTTGTTTAAGTCTAGTGACGAAAAGAGTGATTTTTTTCAACGAAACAACTTTTATTAAAATTATTTAAATTATTTGCAATATATTTTTACTTTAGAATTTAAAATAAAATAGACGAAAAGGTATACTACCATGTTCACCTGTTTTATTAAGATAAAGGTAAAATTTGTGCAGGTCATGTCATTATCTGAAAATCTGCCTTATTCACAGGTATGTTCATGGTTAGTTATAAATGGCAAATTGTGATTTATGTTGTATGTTTATGACATGAAATGCACAAATTTTATCTTATCTCAATAAAAAGGTGAACATGGTAGGTAGGTTTAAAGTGAGAGAGATCATTCACCTCCCCCGTCAACAAGGTGTCATTGCCGAGGATTGCGAATCTTAGTCGTGCCAGTGCTGGGCACAGTATGTGTTCTGCCGATTCATCCCTTCCATGCACATGCGCACTCGGCGTCTTCCGCTAGGCCGATCTTGTGCATGTGGTATTTTAATCTGCAGTGTCCCGTGTACAGTCTCACTAGAGTTTTAAGGTGTACCCTTGATTGCTCCAGTAGTTTGACAGTACATTGTTGGTTCGGTGGGCTTATGAAGGCCTTCCAGTGTCTAAGACCCGGAAGTATGAAGGCCTTCCAGTGTCTAAGACCCGGAAGTCCATGCCAGTACCGAAAATTTTCTCTTTGTGTCCAAGCTGATATGATCTGCTTGGCCGTTCCATAAGATATACCCATGACCGGTTCCAGCCCTGTGAATTTTGTCCCCCCCACTCTTGGCAAAGAGGTCTGCGGATTCATTACCCTCTAGGCCGATGTGTCCAGGTATCCATACTATTGGTCAGCGAATCCTGCAATTCCAGACGGTTTTCGAATTGCACCGGCTGGATTTGAGCCTTAAGAGCTGCTTGACTATCGGAGAATATTAATTGTCTTCGTGCAGCGATCAACCAACGATCTAGCACACATCTCAATAGCAAATACCTCCGCTTGAAATATGGTTGCAAGAGTGCCCAGGCTAAAGAAAAACTCTGCCCTCGGCCTCCATCCATATATTCCAGCTCCAACACCGTCCTTGGTTTTGGAGCCATCGGTGTACCAACAGATGTCAGCCTGGAGCAGGTCGGTCGTTTTTCGACTGCAGTCCTCCCCTTGTGGTTAGACTACACTGTAGGGTCGGTTGTAATTGGTTGCTTTAGGCATTATGTCTGAGGGCATTCCCAATCTGTCATGGGTCAGGACATTCCTGAGGAGACTGGTGCTCTCCATATGACACGCCTGCGGTTTGTTACTGACCGCTTGATAGAGTCTGTAGGTTGCCCACCTTGCCTCTCTCTCCAGGTAAATATGCAGAGGAGGCAGTCCTAGGAGGGCTTCCATGACCACCGTTGGTGTAGAGCGCAGCGCGCCCGTGATCATTAGGCAGGCCTGTCTCTGTAGGCTGGATAGCTTTGCTTGGGTCAGCCGCTGCTGCCCCTTGCGCCACCATGCCACAGAGCCATACGTGATCATTGGTCTTATGACTGTCACGTATAGCCAGTACGTCTGTTTTGGTGCATGCCCCAGGATTTATCACAGATCCTGCGGCATGTCCAAAAAGATAGGGTCGCCTTACGGGTGACTTTTTTTAGATGCGAATTCCTGCTGAGAGTGCTATCTAGGATCAACCCCAGATATTTAGCTTGGTATTGTTTTACCTTGCAGAGTTGTTGGCCTCAAGTTAACCAGGTTTCTCTTTCGGGTGAAGGGGACAATAACCATTTTTTGAGGATGTATTGTCATTTTTTTCTTTGACATCAGCTTTGTGTGGTGTTTAGTACTTCTTGAAGGATGTTCAAAATCATCTCTTAAGAGTTTCCTTTAATTAGGATGACTAGATCATCTGCATATGCCTGCAGATCGATCTCCCAGAAAGAGAGTATGGTCAGCAGGTTATCCACCAGGAGCGACCACAGCAGGGGGGATAGAACCCCTCCCTGCGGGCATCCCCTGGCGGCCATAAATCTGATCATATCCCCCTGCATATGGGTGGTTACATGGTTACATGGTAGTATACCCTTTCGTCTTTTTTAATTTAAATCTTGAAGAAAATATATATCGCAAATTACCTAAATAAAGGTTAACAAACTATACACAATTAAAAAAAAAATAATTTTTATAAGAAATATATTAAACATAGGTTGTTCCATTAAAAAAACCTACTCTTTTGTCATAACGCTTAAACAAAAATTCTGATTTAATTTTTAAAAATGTTTTTAAATGCCCAGGGAAAAAATACACCATCTGGCTATATTGAAATATTTTAAAATCAATTTTTAAGTGAAAAGGTAGGGGGTGTTCACATTATACTTGATCACCCTGTACAAGACCCCATTTTAGTTATATATTTTATGTTTTTTGATGAATTTACTTGTCATTATTGTATTTTATTAATGTTGCAATATACCTTATTTTAATTAGAAATTGTAATTATTGATAATCATTAAATATAATTTTACCCCTATATAACACACAGTAACGTTACCAAAAGTTTTGTTGTTATTGGCTTTCGTAAAGTGATTTTCTTTTTCTAGAATCATAGTCACGCGAAATATCCATAAGCAGGCAACCTTAACCTCACATTTTGTTCGTGTTATAGCCATCTGCATTTCAATCAGCTCATTTCAATTTTATTCTTTTAGTTTTTAATATGCGTTTTTATTATTAAAAGCAATAAAAATAAAAATGTGAAAATGTTGTTAGTAAAGTTATTTATCACAGCTTTACGAAAAAGAACATAAAGCCGAGTTAAATGACTTAACATGAGCTTATCGACTGCAGGCACACCACACTCGAATTTAAAAATTCTTACAAAACACGAAAGCGAATAATAAAAATTATAAAATTTAAAATTCACCCGAAATAAATATAAATACATTTTAATAATTTTTATAAATAGAACATTTATTTACTTTTTTTTAATAAAAGCCCTTTGCACTAATGTCGTTTAAGTTTTTTTGTCTTTATGCAACAGTTCTAATGATACAGATAATTTAGGCCATTTTTAAGCCAAATAAATTATACAATATTATTTTGAATTATTAAAATTGTAGCCTTTATAGTAAGTTTTAGTAATTAATTTTTTTTCAGTTTTTTAAATTTTAAATATTGCCAAGAACTTTAAATAATTTAATTATATAAAAATATGTTTTCTTAATTTTTAAGGCAGTTTAAAAAAGGATTGTTTTTTAACAGAAGTAAAAAGATTATGCAAATATTATAAAAAATACCAACTTCTTTAGGGTCACGCAATTTACCATTTAGTCAACAAATAGACAGCTATTTTAATGTTAATTTAGGACTTTTGTCTAGACAAGTATTTTGGTAACCTTCTTTGAAAGCTGGCTTATATTTAAGAAAAACAAAAATTTTCTCTTTCTCTCGTATTTTTTTGTAGAGGTAAAAAGGAACAAATATCTTTAAATTCTTTTACTTTACTTTTGCTAACGTTGTAACCTGTGTCTTGTTTTTGTCATACAAATAAAATAAAAATAATATTGCCTTTATCTGTCACTGACTTTTTCTTAAAATCGACGTGATGTAAAAATTTCGAATTTAATATAATACCCTGCTTTTATGACGCGCACATATTTAAAAGATTATATTTAAAATATAATTGTTTTTAGCGAATCTCTTTTTTAACCACCTATTTATTTTTATTTTAAACATTAAAAAAAGTACAAAGAAGGGTCCACCAGGCTAAGTGGTTTAAAATAAGAAAAACGGCTTTAAAAACTCAGTTTAACCTTAATGAAGGAAATACGTTAATAAAACAAAGTTCGATATACAAGATCTTAAGTGACCTAATATTTACTCTTAAACTAACTAAAAAATGAAAGAAAGAGACGTGTTTAACAACATAGCAAAAAGTAATAGAGTAGTGTACATATTAAATGGTTTGCCAAAGAAATTAGTGTCAGCCCCTGCTATTACTGTTTCTAGAACCGAGATTATAAAAATATACTTAAAATAAAGCATATACTCCTAGGGTTATGAAGCTTTGTAACCAGATTTTTTTTAATAAATTAAAATTAACTAAATTTTATATGATAATAAAATTAATAGAATTTTGCATTTTATCTTACATTACTTACCCTATACTTAACCTTATAATATATAAAAAAAGTTTTTAAACAAACTATTATAATAACACTATTTTTTTTGTTTTAAAGTGGCTAATAAAATATTTTTTGCTTACATTATTTATATTTTCTCATAACACTACTCTAACCTATTATATACACAGATTGTGTGTCCCATTTTTTAAATATTATTAAGTTATAAAAAGCAAATATAGGTAATATTTAAATATACATAAACTCTTTTAATTGACTTTTTGTTAATTTTATTTTGACAATTAGTTTTAACTGGTTCCGCAAATTTCGTTAATTATACATTATGAGGGATATTTTTATAAAAAAAATATTTTCAAAATATTTATATTTATACTAAATCGTATTTGTTTAACAGTTGAATAACATAAATTTTGTGATAAACATATAAAATTATGTTTTAAATTACAAAAATGCATACTATGTTAAACTTTATTTAAAGTGGCAAATAAGAATTGGAAAAGGAAAGGCGACTATTTTAATTTCCGCCACATAAATCAAAACAAACTTGCCAAATTGACTTTATCATGCAGCGTTAACCCATTAAACAATAAATTAAAGTGTTTTGCTATCATGAAGAAAAATTGTAGAAATGTAACTTAAATTTTAAGTTTTTAAATAAGTTCAACGTTTACAATGATTTTTATATTAAAAGAAAAATTATTTGGCTTTTCTTTAAAATAAAGATAGGGGAAACCAGGCCTTGTCGGCCCCCCGTCTATGATGACCCCCTTTGCATATTTCGAATCTGCACATGTGGCATCGCTGTCAAAATAATCTAGAATCCTTAATATATCGTAAATATGCACGTGTGTGAAATTTTAGGCTGTTAAAAGTAAATTGAAAAAAATTATAACGAAAAACAAGTCAAGTAAGTTCCAAATATTTTTATAGTTGTAATAAAACCTAAATTTTTGGACAGAATTTCATTATAATTTAGTTAAATACCATTGGCGTTAGTTAGGTTATGGTATACTCTTTCAGTAACGGACGAAGTCAAAGAGCGTTGTTGCCGCGTTGATTTTATTTTCTAATTTTGGAAAATGTATCGCATTTAGTGTATGTTGGACCCCGAGTGATCAGTTAATGTCGGTCCCGGGGACCATCATACCCGGACCATAATTTAATTGTTTGTTATTTAATTTCAGTTAATGGTAAAATGGGGAAAAAAGAGCAGAGACAAGTGTGGGATAAAGAGAATATGGAATCAGCGATAAGAGCTATAAAGTCAAAGCAAATGGGTTGGAAACTGGCTGCTAAAACGTTTAGAGTCCCCAGAAGTACTTTGAAAAGAAGAGTTTTAAGATCGTAACAAAACTATTAAAAATGGAGAAAAAGGATTTTTTGGTGGCCGTGTTCCTGTTTTTACACCAGAAATTGAACTGGAGTTGGTTAACCACATACAGATGATGGCCGATAGGTATTTTGGGTTAACTTTGACCGATGTGCGAAAACTGGGATTCCAACTAGCTGAAAAATTAAAATAAAGCATCCCTTTAACAAGGAAACCCAAATGACTGGTTGGGATTGGGCACATGGACTTATAAAACGGCATGAAAATCTTATTTCTTTGCGAATACCTGAAGCAACCTCACTCGCCCGCGCACAGGTGTTTAATAAACCTGTAGTTGAAAAGTTTTTTGAACAGCTAAGCGTAATAATTTTGGAAAATAACTTCAAACCGGATCAAATATTTAACATGGACCAGTCAGGTTTTTTCACAGTCCAGTCAAAAACTGAAAAAAATTTGGCGGTACGAGGAAGAAAGCAAGTCGGTACACTAAGGCCCGGTTGTACAATGGACGTTCAACCGAAGTTCACGCTGATCATCGGTTCAACGGAAAAAACTCCTTGTACAAAGCCGGTTCAGACGCTGAACTGTGGTTGATCTTGAACGTCCGAATTTGGGCGTTCAAGACGAGTTCAACTCCTTTAGTAATTTTTAACCTCACTCTTTTGACAGAACACCCTGGGTTTTAAATATTTTGTTTTTATATTTTTAAAGTTGATACTTATTCGTTTTTAAATTAAAATGAATCTTGTATGGAAAGATATGACTATATAACAAGGATTTTGTAATAACTTAATAATGTTGCACACTCGAGCCGCATAAGTATACAGAAATAGACCAGAGCATTTAAACATTTGGAATAACAATTTAAGGCCAGATTTAGGTTGAAGAAACAAGCTGTGAGATTTATCATAAATAATTTTTTTTAACAAATTTTATCTGTTACAGACAAGTAAGATTTATATGAGTTTAAGTTTAAATGTTCTATTTATTCTTTTAGAAACCATGCACTAACACCACTACTGAAATGGTATGCATTGCTTTACGATTTCTAGCCACTGGGAGTTTTTTGCAAGTTCTTGGAAATTTTGGAGGTATTGACAAGTCGACGGCAAGTTGAAAAATATCTATGGTTTAAGAATCAGTTGCCCAATTGTGGCTTAAATTGATAAAAATGCCAAGAACTGAATCTGAAATTAACATTGTAAGGCGAGGATTTTTTAGCATTGGAGCCATGGATGGTACTCATAATAAAATTCAATATCCTGGAGGGGTAATGCAGAAAATTAAAGGACCAAAAAGGATTTTTTCATTTATTGTGTATTTATCATCTGTGCTCTATTTTTGTCAGTAGTGTGAGAAAAATGTAAAATTAAACAAAAAAAAACAAATACAATAATACAAATATATATTCATAATTATTATCAAGTTTTTTTTTCATAAAATCAAAATCTTGATTAGGTTAAATTGTGGCAATTTTCTTCTTCTTTTTTTTTGTGGGCTTTGCAACTGATAGTTCAGGTAAACCTGCAGTGGTACAACACTTAAAATTCTGAACTGGGTTCAACAGTGAACTGCAGTTCAAGAAAACCTGTGTTGAACCATTGTTTGTACAACCGGGCCTAACAAGTGCCGAAAGGGGTGTTCATTTTTCTGTGGTGTGTTGTGTTAATGCAGTGGGAAATTTGACTCGGCGTTGATTTCCCAAGGAGGAATATGAAAAATAACTATGGAAGGTCAATTGGCTCAGTTGGATATGCCAATGAAACCAGTTCATGACTGGAAATTCGAAACTTTCCTTCATCCCGGAAAGAAAATTTACTTCTACAAAATAGTCAAAATAATCAAGAATTATCACCTTTGCCGATGTGGAAAAATGTAAAGGAAAGAGTTCAAAGAAAAAGGAAAATGCGGTGTTATAAATTCTCCCAAAACTATAGAGATAAAAACCCAAAGGCAAAAAAGGGAAGTAGAAGAGAGGAGGCAGCCAAAAGGGCAAAAAGAACGACAAACTTGAAACAGAAGAAACAAGTCAAGAATTTCAGGAAAGTGATGAAGACGAAGATCCTGCCTGTATTTACTGCCATGATTATTACAGAATCAGAAAAGGGCTTTAGGATTCGCTGCCAGACTGTAAAAGCTGGTGCCATACCGACTGCGCAGAAGTCGACAGAAGGTTGAAGTGTTTTGTTTGCGATCTGTGCCAGTAGAGCCTTTAATGTACATTTTTAAAAATATTTTTGTTACATTTATCTTAAAAAATAGGTTTCGTTTTATGTTTGTTGAATGTTCTTATTCTTTTCCTTTCATTAAAGTATCAAAAACTAAAGACGTCTTTGTTTTTAAAATGGCAGAAATCAGAAACTTAATTTCGAACTGACGGGTCCAACATATACTGATGTTGGTGTATGTTGGCCCACTTGCATCATATAAAAGAAAGTCAGTTTAGTAAGAAGTATATAATAAATTTAGTGTTATATCATAATCTGTAAGTGGTCTATATTAAAATCTTATTAGTCATTTGCTTATAAAAACACAACCATAAGCCAACTACATCAAAAATTGAAAAAGGGGGCCAACAAGGCCTGGTTTCCCCTATTTATATATTATTTTTAAAAATTTACTTTTTTTATAGATTATTATGAAATAGTCTTCTGCAATAATGTAACAAAAACTGAAAAGACATAAAAGGTTTAATTTTATAAAATTGATTTGTTTTTAAGAACTATAATAAAATAATTATTTTTATGAAATTATATAAAAATAAAAAATAAACTTACTTGAAAACATTGGCAACCCGTTATAAAATATAGGTACCGGGTGGTGCATCGCTAGACTGGCCATTGGAAATACCATGTAAATTTTAATACATTGAAATATTGGCTCCCCTTATAAATTTACAACAAAATTGTATTAGACAATTTTAAAGACGTTGATAAGATTAGCTCACATACTAAATTTGTTTTTTTTTCTGATAAGGCAATTAAAAGTTATTTAAGATAAACTATTTGTAAAATCGTTGCATACCCTCTACATACCTTAATGAATCCACCAGTAATAAATAAAATGTCTTGTCAACTTTTTAATTTACGTTTTACTTTGTATTAGTTATTTCAACATGTTTTAAAGTATTGAAGAGAAAATAATGGTTGTAATCATTTAATAAATACAAGTAATTACATTGAACTACATAATGAGATTTTTACATAATTGAACAATTTTATAGGAAGGTAAAAAACGCACTTAAAAACTGTCCAAAAATACGTTTTAACACAACATATTAAAACTAAAAGCAAATGTTTTTTAATTAGATGCTCAAACATACCTCCGTTTACTGCTAAGCAATATTCTAAACGGTTATAAATTCACTTCTTACATAATGAAGTTGAAATGACGATAGTCGATCGCATGCTGCTGAAATTGAAAGTTTTAATTCTTCTAAATTTTGATAACTCAAATTTGTATAAATAACATTTTTGATATGACCCCAAAGGAAGCAGTCGTTTGGCGAAAGATCAGGAGACCTAGCTGGCCAATTTATGGTGTAAATTACACACCACTATAGTGACTCCATTGAAAACATTTTAAACATATTCTCTTACTTCTCGTGAATTGTGTGCAACATGTTTTAAAGTATTAATTGTGTGCAGGACAACCATCCATTTAAAACCAAATGTCTTGATTGTCAGGTGCAACTTTTTCCAATGCCGGCCCCACTTGATTTTATAATAGTTCTAAAAAAGTTTCTGTTCCCAAATTGTGATTCAAGAGAAAAGGTTCAATAATCCGATGTCCAAAACCCGCCCAAACGTTTACCTTTTGAGGGTATTGAGTCCTTGTGGATACAAATCTGTGTTTATTTTCTTTGCTCCAGTATCTGATGTTTTAAACGTTTGGTTCATTGTTTAATGTGAAGGTGCATTCGTCACTAAAACAAATATTGCGTAAGAAGTCCCTATCGTTATTCGCCATTTCCATAACTTTAAAACAAAAATCTGCTCTTCGGATCTCATCGCCTTCCCTTTATTTCTGATGTCTTTGATATTTGTACGGATGATATTTATATTTCTTTAATTTGCGTAGTACTGTGCTGTGATCCTTTCCTACAACTTTGCCAAGAAGCCTGGTGCTAATTCCTTTATTTTCTTCTACATGAAGTAAAACATCTAAATCGGCATTATTTTCTTGAGCTGTTCCATCGTACATTATTATTTCGCTCTAAGCAGTTGCATATATTAATAACAGTACCTTTTGTCTCCAACTTATGAACGATATTTTGAACTGTTGTCTTACTTGAAATGTGTCTGTCAGGAAAAAACGTAGAGAACATGTTGGATACTCTTCGATAACTATTTTCTTTGTAATACCATTTAATCATTGTTATTTTCCTTCAATACTGTAAAACATTTTGAAATAACTAATATAAAGTAAAACTTCAATTAAGTTGACAAACATTTTATTTAACAAAAACGGAATTTAGTATGTGAGCTAATCTTATCAACGTCTTCAAAATAGTCTAATACAATTTTGTTGTAAATTCAATAGGGAGCCAATATTTCAATGTATCAAAATTTACATGGGATTTCCTATGGCCAGTCTGGCGATGCACCACCGGTATATATTATTTCAAACTTATTGGTTATCGACGGACGACTGTAGCACAAATTATTTTATTATATTATGGTTGTTTATAGCACTTGTCCAGTTTGCCCGCTCATTAGTAGGGGAATTTTCTAGTCTTGTTTATGTTTTTCTTTTTTTAATTTGGACCTTTTCTGCTTGGGACTATAAACATGCATGGTCGGCTTACCGAGAAGAAGTCAATTTAGGTACTGCCTCCAGGAGTATATACATACTTTAAGGGTACTAATTTAGGGTTGTTTTTGACAACGGAACTTTGACAGTGGCAACTGATAAGTCAACATGGGTTTCAAATTTTTAATCGCTAAAGATTGAAAACATCCGTAAGGTATTTTTAAAACAAACCAATAAGTAATATTCGAAAGGGCTGAAATTTTATTATTTAGTTTATATTTTAAAATACTGCCGACATTTGCGAAGATGCTGAATATTTAGGATTTGCATTGACCCAGTGGCTGTTGTAAGATCTGCGAGGCCGCCCTCTAACCTTTAGGCCTTTTAACTTACTTCTCTACTTACTGATTCGTGAGCTCTACTCAGTACTCCACTTACTCGTGGCGAACATCAATTCTGTCCTGAATACAGGCGATTTTAATTTTAAACTAACACACTAATTCTCTTTCTTAATATTTAACCCTCTTTTTTATTTCGGTTAAAAGATGTAATTTAATACAAATTTTAATTGATTTTATTTACTTCACAACCTGACACCAGAATAATTTGTTATTTTTTTCTTCTTTCCGCCTTTTCATTTTAAAAATTATTAAATGTTAACCTTTTTTGGCGTACGCTGGTGTGTAATCGCTCAAGCAAGCTCCCATAACATCTAGGGGACTTCCAGTTTGTAGTCCGTAAGAAAAGTGGTGGCGCCATAAACGAACTTACCATTTCTTACCCTGAGCTGCGGGTAGATTTGCACGCACACCTACAGCCTGCTTTGGCGTGAAGCTAACCTGTCACAGGATCATTAAATATGTCGTTTTTTTCCTTTTTTTAACAATTTGTGTGGCTCATCATAGTCACACTAATTTTTATTTTAAACACTACTTTAAAGAAAGTGCATGGCAATATGGAATATTTTTTTTAAGTTACCTTACGGAATCAACACTTTATATACACCAAAATAATATCAAATATTTCGTTTATTAATTAAGGTACGGTATTCGAAAAATAATATAAAATGTTATAAATAACAGAAAAGAGTAGCACAGAAGATAAGGCATTTTGGCTAGGAATTTTTTTGTCCTGCATGGATTTACCTGAAATTTTCACAGAGGGTAGAAAATAGCCCAAAGAACAAAGCTTATATTATGCCGAGGTGTGCTTTTATCCTGGAGATGGTTGCCACCCCATCTTGGGGGTGGAATATATTTTATATCATGTTACTAAAAATCATAGAATAAGGTAGTTGTCAGTAGTTGTCGATGCCATTAATAATATTAAATATATAACATTATAAATATTAGTAAATATTATTTATACCTATTACAACATGGCGCAGTCGGTAAAAAAAGCCAAGAACAAAAACAATGCCTAGAAGAAGCGCAAGAAAAATCGAGAGAAAACCGCTGAAAAAACCGAACCGTCAAAAGAACAGTATGGTGTTTCAACTGAAGGAGCGGTTAAAATATTGGAAGAAACGGCAAAAAGGTCTTTAGGTGGAATTGAAAATAGTTTTAGAGAACATTTTAAGGCAATGCAAGAAATGATGCAACAATTAATACCAAAAAATAGTCCAACCAGTGGTCAAGAGGCAAGAAAAAAATGTAGAAAATCATTCTGTAAAGGATATAAACCAAAGTAATGTGGATAAAATATTTAATATTTCTAGTTCGACACCATGGGGTCGATTTCAATTTTTAAGGTCACCAATGGGTTTAGTAAGTTCTGGAGATGAATACTGTCGAAGAGGAGATGCTGCTCTTGCTGACATTCCAAATATGCAGAAGGTAGTAGACGACATTTTATTGTATGACTCACATTAGAAAAACATTACTCACATGTTAAACAGCTACTAGATAGATGCCGAGCTACAGGTATAACATTAAATCCAAAAAATTTGTCTTTGCTCAAACCGAAATCAATTTTGTTGGATATCAAATTAACTACAATGGAATTAAAGCTGATCCTAGAAAAGTAGATGCTATTCAAAATTTCCCTAAACCTCAAAATCTAACAGAATTGCGTTCATTTATGGGTCTTGTAAATCAACTAGGTTCATTTTCTGCGGAAATAAGCACTGATACTACTCCTTTAAGAAATTTGTTAAAAGTTAAAAATGAATTTATTTGGACAAAAAAACACGATTAATCATTTAACCAAGTGAGAAACATTCTTAGCCAACCTCCAATTCTATCACATTTTGACCCATCATTACCTACTGCTCTCCATACGGATGCTTCAAGATTACATGGTCTAGGATACATACTATTACAAAAACATGACGAAATATGGAAATTAGTACAGTGTGGTTCAAGATTCTTATCCGAAACTGAGTCTAGATATGCTATGGTTGAGTTAGAACTGTTAGGTATTACGTGGGCAGTATTAAAATGCAAAATATATTTATTAGGCTTGCATGAATTTCAAATTGTAACAGATCACAAACCGCTATTACCCATATTAAATGATAAAACTTTAGATGATATTGAAAATCCTAGGTTACAAAGACTAAAAAAAAAATTAGGCAGATTTAATTTTATTGGAATTTGGAAAAATGGAAAAACGCATAAAATTCCGGATGCTTTATCCAGACATCCCATTCACAAACCTACAGAAGACGATCTTATAGGAGAAGAATCTAAAAAACACATGTAAACGCATATAATTAAGCAACTGTTATTGGTGCAAAGTAACCATGAATTAGAAGAAAATGACTTATCAGATCTAATGTTTCAGAATTTAAAAGAATCAGCCAAAATGGATGAAACATATCAACTATTAAAACAGCAAATTTCACTTGGTTTCCCAAGCAAAAAAATGTTTTTAAAAGAAGAACTGAAGCCATACTGGGATGTTCGTGACGAATTAAGTTGCGAAGATGAGTTGGTGTTACGCGGATGTCAAATTGTTATTCCCAAAAATTCAAGAAAAATGGTTTTGGATCGTCTACATGATTCTCACCAAGAAATTGAACGAACAAAGAGGCGTGCACGTCAAATAATGTATTGGCCTTCAATGTCCAACGACATTAAAAATATTGTCGAAAGATGGGAGTTATGTCAAGAAAGAAGACCCTCACTGCAAAGGAAAACATACTTAGAAGAACCACTACCTAAGTGGCCTTTTCATGACGTTTCTGTTGATCTTTTCAGCTATGGGGGAAAAATTATATGGTTTACGTTGATCGCTTATCTAGATGGCCTACTATCTGTCACTATGGAAATGCATCACCTAATTGTAGCAAAATTATAGATTCCCTAAGAAAGATATTTTCGGACACAGGTATTCCTTTCAGATTACGATCCAATAATGGACCCCAGTTTGCATCATATCAATTCAAGCAATTTTTAAAATCATGGAATGTAATACATTCCACATCTACTCCTTACTATCCTCAAGGAAATGGTCATGCAGAAGCTGCGGTCAAGGCGATGAAAACATTACTAAAAAAATGTATTGAAAATGGGCAATTGGAAGAAAAACGTTTTAGATCCGGTTTACTAGAATGGTGAAATACTCCAAAAGTAGATGGACGCTCACCAGCCCAAATTTTGTATGGAAGACCACTTAGATCACTAGTACCTGCACATTATAAATTATTTTCTGCAAAATGGCAAGCTAAAGCAGATGAATGTGACAAAAAATACGAAAACTATCGTCAAAAGACAATTTATATTTACAACAAAAGTGCCAAAAATTTGAACCAAATTGATGTTGGAAAGATGGTAAGAATTCAAGACCCTGATACAAAATTATGGGACAAAATTGGACAAATAGTTGAAGTTGGGAAATACAGAGACTATACCATAAAGTCAGCAAGTGGAAGGTTCTGTACTAGAAACAGAAGATTTTTGAAAGAAATTCCGACTTAAAGGGGGAAATAAAAAGAAGAGTTAAAAGGGAAGATGTGATATATATTTGTATATCCTGTATAATAATGATAGGTAGAATAAGGTGGTTGTCAGTAGTTGTCGATGTCATTAATAATATTAAATATATAACATTATAAATATTAGTAAATATTATTTATACTATTACAACAGGGGTGGAAATTTTTTATTACATTTTAAGTAAAAAATGTGGTGTACATTTTTTTCGTAAAACTATTTTTTTTCGAGTTATTCGCGATTGAAAGTAAAAGTTTTTCGACAAAAAAATCGACGTTTTTAATGGGGTTTTCAGGAATAACTCTAAAAATATGCATTTTATCAAAAAAACTGTAAAAAACAAAATTGTGTCTTATAAAAATACTAGAAAAACACGTTATTTTATAATTTCTCTACAACCAATACAGACCGAGCTACGGCTTGTTAATGGTTAGCTTTTGTTCGTCAAATGTTAAAGTTGAAAGATTCAAAGTCAAATAGCAGGAAAATTTTGCATTTTTCAAGGAAAACATATAAGGTTTTTTTTTAAAGTAAGTGATAAGACCTTCTTTTAAAAACAGAAAAAGGGTTTTCAGCATGAAAATTGAGCGAATTATGATAAAAATAAGGTCGGTCCCTACTTTTTCTACGAAAATATCATTAAAAACAACCCCCTACCTCCCCTCTTAATTAAAATAGATCTGTACCCTTCTACGATTCTTTTTATATATGTATTATTAATATATTTTAGAAGTTTAATCAAATTAAAATGCCTAATTTTAGAAAAATAGGAGCTTAAAGTGAAAAACGATTTTCCGCAATTTCGTAACAATAGCCATTATTTTTCAAAATAACTCCTACAGAAAATACTTCTTATTACAGATATTTCTCTGTACAATTAATATTTGGCCAGATATGGCCGTTTAAAGCCTCTATTTACGAGCGAGCACCACTTTATCCTAGCCCTTTAAACTCATCCCATTTTAAAACTAATGGATTAAAAACTTGTGTTTGTTTATATAGGTGCATTAATAAAAAGGATTTAATTTACATAGCCTTGTAGCTCTTAAAAAACCCTACAAAATTATTTTTGAACAAACTTTCTATCATTAAAACTAAAGGAGCAACTTTTTTTTCGAAAAATTCGAATAGCCCACTTCGGAGCATAATATTCTATAAAACCGGTATACTTTTACTTTTACCGGTATCATTTTTGTATGCAATTCTACTTTCTTTTCCTATTTATATCTACTATATTGGTTTATAAGAATTGCAATGTTGTAAGGGGTGGTTTTTATTTGCAAATGAATGAAAATGGTAATATTTCAGGCAGTAATATTTTTAATTATTAAATCTGTCAAGCTATTAATTTTTTTGGGGATAAATCTTTTTTTTAATTAGGCTATAATAAGGGTTGATTTATAATGGTCGAAAACTTGCGAATTGAAATTAGTACATATTTTAAGCAACAGCAATCTAACATTGAATCACTGTGGTAAATTAATAATTTTTTTAGGGTAAATATTTTTTTCTTTAAGCTCTAGCAAGGGTTGATTTTTAAGGGTTAAAATATTTTAAAATTGTATTCTAAAGCATAAAACAATCATTAATCAACTAATCCAAACCAACTTTTACCCATCTTAAGGTTTAAAATGTTATTTCATAAGTTTTGACAATTAGGGGTAGCTTTCACTCTTAAAAAACAAACTGCTCACATCACCATGAAATAGAATTTAAAGTAGAGGGTTAGAAGCGCCTAATTCCAAATTTTTATACAAATCGATGCAGGACAAAAAAATTGCGAGGTTTTGCAATTTTTTAGCTTCATTTCCGGGACTATAATTATTTATCATCAAATAGTTTTAACTTGGCATCTTGTAAATCTCATAAGGGGTGGTTATTTAAAGGTTGAATTATGGTAGTTAAATATTTATTATACCTATTAAACTCTTAATTTTTTTTTCTACAATTAAAGCGTTATTAAATAATTTTAAAATGAACAAACATTTTTTTTGAATTTCGTTATTAAGGGTGATTTCTAAGGGTTGAAACGTTAAAATATAATGTTAGATATAACTCACAACATGAAAATAGATTCATTCTACATATTTAGCTATGATTTTTATTTACAAAAGGTCTATTTCTATGGTTTTTAAATTTTTTATCATAGGGGGTGGTTTTTACCCCCTAAAAATAAAAAGCACACCCTAAGTATATATAAACTTTGATCTAGAGGATAAAAGCAACCTTATACCAAATTTTTATAAAAATTAAAACTGTAAAAAAAAATCCGGAGGTCAAACAGCTTTTTTCTCCCCATCCACTGTACTAGAGGTCTAATTTGGGAAGTTATGTGTTTATTTTTAATTAATGGGCTAGATAAGTTTAAACATAATGAGTAATAGTAGTAATTTTTACAGAAACTAACTTGGAAAACAACGAACTTTTATGTGCTTAGGAATCGAAAATAGCCAAAAAGTTTCTATATAAGCATCGTTTGGTCTTAACGGTAACAAAGATATAAGCTTGTATTTTTAAAAATGGTAATTAATTTATGTAAAATTGCATCACCAAGTAACGGCTGCTTTATCCATGCAGGTGTGCCTAAAAAATACTTTTTTTTAAATTTTCAGACAATTTTAGAAGTGCATAAAAAACTTTGTAATGGGGTAATTTTTAGTGAACGGCTGCAACCGGTTATACAAAAGCCTGATGCTTTACAAATATAAACTAAGTGACATATAAATCCGAACACCCAGTTTAAATGATTTTATTCTAATAAAATTTTGTATAAGTACTTAATGAAGCATAATAAGTAAATATTTAAAATATTGCATTGCTTTTAAGCCCTTTTACCTTTTATAATGTGTGGATGCACCCCGATGTGTTACGCATTCTCCAACGCGTCTAGACATGCTTCTGATCAGGTGGTCAATATCCTCCTGTGGCATCTCATTTCAGGCAATCACCAACTCCTATCGAAGTGCTCCTAGAGTCTGAGAAGGACGTTGCAAATTGAGCAATCTCCTACCCATCATATCCCACACGTGTTCAATTGGGGATAAGTCGGGAGATCTTGGTGGCCATGGTAACAATGTGATATCATTATGTTGAAAGAAGTCCATTGTGACTCTTGCAACATGTGGTCGGGCATTATCTTGTTGGAAAGTTGGATTTGCCAGGATGTCAAGATATGGTAAAAGATGGGGTTCTAGAACTTCTTGGATATAACGCTGCGCGGTCACGTTACCTCTGATGAAGATTAGAGATAGATAGAGAACCATAAGCTATAGCAGCCAAAACCATAACTCCAACAGTGTGATGAACATGTCTTTCAACAAAAAACTGTGGATTCCTCCTTTCACCACGTCGCCTTCTAACCCTGGCTCGACCATTGTGCATGCCTAAAAAAATCGAGACTCATCACTAAAGACAATGCTGTTCCATTCCTGATCCCAGAGTGACCGTTCTCTGCACCACTCAAGGCGATTACGTCGGTGTTCTGGAGTTAAAGGGAGGACTTAGTGTGGTCGGTATGAAACCAGGCCAAAACTTCTCATTCGTAGGTAAACAGTTCGCATGCCAATAGGTCTTCCATGTTCTGCAAACCATTCATTTGCAATGGACCTGGTAGCCAAAAATCTTAGGCGACGATCTTCACGGTCTGTTGTTCTATGGGGGCGTCCAGTGCCCTTTGCTCTTCGCGTACGGCCTTCTTGAAGCCATGCCTGACAACACCTAACCACAGTGTCTACACTTCTTTGCACTCTAACTGCAATTTCCCGAAAAGAAAATCCTGCTTCCCGAAGTACCACTATACGGCCCCTCTTAAACTCACTAAGTTGACGAAATCGTACAGGTCTCCGTACTCTAGGCATCGTAACCAATCGTAAAGAATGTCAAAGACCAAAATCCGCCAAATTTGGATCTTTACTGCGGCTGCAATATTTATTTTTAGATTGTTAGTAAATTTAAAAAAAAAACAGCAGTATAAAAACCGAAATCTCAGACTGATAAGGCTGCAAATTCCATCAATTGTTATTTTCAGTAAGATAAATAAATTCACCAAATTTTATTAAAATAACACCATTTAAACTGGGTGTTCGGATTTCTATGTGAGTATATTTTATTTATTGGAAAATTGCGATTTATTTATAATGACTAAAATAATCTTTATAACAAACATAGAATGTCCCATAAAAGCCCTTATGTAATAATTAAAAGCAATACTTAACATCGATTTTAAAATATTATGATAAAGGCTAAAAATAATTTTTAACATCGATTTAGTAATATTGTGTGATTATAATGAGCAATGGCTAGTTTATATTTAAAGTTTGTTTAACGAGCCAAATATATTTGTCTTTTATACAAAATACTTAATATAACTTTTTACACCACTTAATTAAGGAGAAAACTATTTTTTCGCCTTTAATTTTACGAAAGTTTATTTTAACTTGTAGCAAAATTAAATTGGGTTTCTACCAACGTACTATATCTGATGTAATATACCATTAATCAAAATTGTAAATAAGTAATGGAAAACGAAATGCTACCATTTTAATTTCCGTCGTATGAATCAAGCGGGCTTGTAATAAAGTTATTACACAATTTAAAGTTATTGCTCAATAAATTTAAGATTTCCGTTAAAACCAGAAACAATTTTTATTGAGACACAATATTGTATCGATTTTTTATATTTTTCTACGTAGTTCTAAAATATCGTAAACTTTTTTTAGCTTAACTTTTTTTTAATTTCTTAAAATCGTCTAAAACAAAAATGACTTTGTTCAGGCAATCTTTTATTGACAAAAAAATACTTAACTATAAAATGTCATCCCACTCTTTTTTAGTTGCTTAAATACCACAAGTAAAGAATAGCTATTTACTTAACAAGTGCGAAAAGTGGGACTTTTTCGCACGCGACGGCGTGTATTAGGTACTAGTTATTTCCCTAATCAGTGCGTAAAGTTACTTTTTGCAAGTGTTAGTTACAATAGTTTTTCTACAAGCGAGAGAAAAAAGCAACATTATTTTAAAGATTTATGATTAAAATATTATTTATTAACGAAGGAATTTAAACACTAATTATATTATTATAAACATTTATAGAAAAAGTGCAATTGGTCGCGATTTGCAAATTTATTGCTGACGACACGTAGAAAACGTTTAAGCCGGCGGCGTTGAGTTCTTGATAAGCCAATCTTTTGCAACTATGGAAGCAGTTTCTTGAACCGAGAGGTTTAGTACATTGGAAGATGACACTTACGGTTGTTTCTGGATAGTGGAAGGTGTTTCGGTAAAAGTGACTATTTTGTTTAAAATATCCTTTCTAAATTTTGTTGAATTCTTGAGGTATCCTTCAGCGTCTGATATGGACTTCCAGCCTCCAAGAAATTTAATTTTGGATATTTGTTCTCCTGAGTTTGCGAGAAATGTTACAGAGAACCAGCAAAAGCTATGCCCAGTATACAATTCCGGATTAGAAATTTTGAGAGGCCGCTATTTCCGATGTCATTTTTCCGAAGGTATTAATGCCGATACATTGTACTGTACACGCTCCGTGTTTATAGGTCACAAAAAATCGCCTATGTGGTGTCGGCTTTCTTAAACTGGCATACTTTCTATATAGATTTAAAAATTTTCCATTTTCGGCCTAACGAGAAATGACAAAGCTTCTAGAGCTATAATTTGTTGTGTCTGAGATGTGTATCAATACTAAATTTCCTTGGTCTTCAATATGGTCCAGATATATTTTTGTTTACTCCTCTCTACGACAAGCGTCCGCTAAGTCAAAAATTGTAGCCACTTTTATATGTAAATAAGTATCATCTGGCGCTTTATCCATGAATTTTGATAATCCTTTTTTTAAGAAGACTTTAGCCTTTTTGGGTCTAAAACCGAGGCTTTGTTTTTTAAGGTAGGCGGTCACTTTGAAAAACCTGCTTAAATCTATGTTCTTTCGTAACTTAATGATACATTTTAGCATAGAGTATCTAGACCATAATGTATTGGGTTTACATGTTTTTAATAAATAAGAGAAATAGGTCAGAAAAATCTCTTCTTTAAAAGACTTTACACCCTTACTTTGACATCAGCTCTCAAATATAACAAATTCTTTTTCATACCTGTGACGAGATTTTATGGGCAGGAGATCTATACTTGCTATTTCTGCTGCTTCGAACCGGCCTGCAAAAGTGGCCGTTTTCATTTTTTCGCCTAATTAGGACTTACATTGAGCTGAAATAACCCCTTTTTATTCTATCACGTACACTTTTTTATAAACCAGATTATGTCTGAACACAAAAAAAAAAAAAAAAAGCTTTTTTTTTTTAAAAACGGAAGAGTAAAACCCCATGTTTATTTGAAAATTTGTTGAGGGGTTTACCAGTCCTTTCTAGAATATTGTTGGGGATTCCCGAGACTCGGTGTATTTAGGATTTAGGACAGAAGCAATATTATTTAGTATCGATGTGGTGTTGTTACAGGCGTTATTTTCGGGGTTTACGAAATTATCGGCTTTTTGAGTATTTTTTATTTTCATTATGCAAAATGTCTAGTAGGTGTTGTAAAAAAGACCTGATGACTTTTGTTATATTTTGGACAGTTCATAGTGAAAAAGTTTAAAAGAAACATTACTGATTTCTAAAAAATGCATTTTTGAATTTTTTTTAAAGTAAAACTTGGAGATCAAGATAAAGTTTGGGCATCACACGTTATCTGCAAGGTTTTGAAAAAAGCCCTGGGCATTGGTTTAAAGGAACAAGAAAAGCCCTACCTTTTTGGCGTACCAATGGTCTGGAGGGGAAAGAAACCGTCGACGACGTATTTTTGTCTTTGTGATACTAAAGGTCATAACACAAAATCTCTAAAGTATATCAACTATCCTAATTTCCTCGGCAATAAGACCAGTTCCACATGATGTGATATACCTGTACCAACTGCCAAAAGTTTACAGTCCGTCGAATCTGAACCTTCAACAGACAGAGATTGACATTTTGAGCCATCTGCCTCAGGAAGCAGTGAACCGCAGCTATTTTCTCAAATGGAACTAAACGACTTAGTCAGGATTTAGGACTTCCAAAAGATCTTTCTGAGATTTTGGATCCGGGTTTAAAGGGGAAAAAAAATTTACTGGCTCCAATACTACATTTTATTGGTATAGAAATCGTGAAGCTGAATTTATCGATTACTTCCCGCGTGGTTCACTTGTATATTGCCAAAACATATCAGAGTTGGTTATTTATCTAGGTGCTCCTGAATATATTCCTACCAGTGAAGACTTTTTATAGACTCTTCGAAGAGAAGCCTTAAAGCTGTTTTACTTCACAATGGCAATTTATATGCATCTGTTCCGGTTGGTCATTCTACTCAGCTAAAAGAAAATTACGAAAATCTTGAAGAACTGCTTTTGAGGATAAACTATAAGCAACACAACTGGATCTTATGCGATGACCTAAAAATTTTAGCATTGCTTTTAGGTCAACAATCCGGATATACAAAATACCCATGTTTTCTATGTGAGTGGGACAGCAGAGCAAGAGATGACCACTGGACCAAAAAGAACTGGCCACCAAGAAAAAATTTAACACCTGGCTCCAAGAACGTAATTCGAGAAAGCCTAGTGGACCCCAAAAAAATTTTATTACCCCCCCTACATATAAAATTGGGACTGATGAAACAATTTGTCAAAGCTCTAGACAAAAATGGTGATTGCTTTAAGTACCTGTGTGAATCATTCCCGGGTCTTTCTGATGCTAAACTTAAAGAAGGCATCTTTGTTGGGCCACAAATAAGAAGATTGATGAAAAATCATGAAATTGAGATGGTTATGCAGGAAGATGAAAAAGAAGCAGGCCTGTGAATCGATGCTGGTAAATCGTCGTCAGAGTCCATTGAAAATGTTTCTCAAATTTGGTTAAAAAATGCGTAACAGAAAATTAATTTTTAATAGATGCATAAACAATTAGTTGGTTGCTATGGATTATTTAATAATTTATATAAAGTTATTTAAAGTGTAATGTAAGTTTCGTATCGCTATGGTTATCAACATTTCCATGCATTTGATTTAGTTTGTATATATATTAACCTAAATACCGTCTTAATTACCACAAGTATCACTCAAAAAGTGCAAAAAGCAATATGACAAACAAAATAAATGGCAACAACGAAAATCCGTACTGATAAGTATTTAAATTGTAAAACATTTAAAGTTTCTGCTATGTTAAGTGTATTTTTTATATAATAACTTTTTAATAGCAGTTAAACTTTAGTATGATGGCGAACTTCTATTAATACTAATTAATCTTTAAAATAAAACTTGATAATTAAAATATTAAAACCATTTAATTTTAATAACAGGTTCATTAATTTTTTTCAAAATCTGTTGTTTTAAATTTGCAGTGTGACGGACCAATTGTTGCAGGAACTGAAAGTATTTGTCTCCCCCAATCCAGGGTGAGTTCTAGAATGCAACGCTGTTAGTAGAGTCAGCGTTATGTGTGGTAACAGTTTTTAGGAACACACAAAAATAAAATCGGGTTTTTAAAACACAAATTATACAAGAACTTAGGTTATCAATTAAAAAAGGTCATATTTTTGGCTTGACAAAATAGGAAATATTTATACGAAAAAGCAAACAAATGTTGATTTAAGCAATATCTTTTTTTTATGGTAATATTGCCAGGTTTATTATTAATGTTTTTAAAGTTATGGTAAAAAAATCTAAAAAAAAAATGTTTTCTTTATTACCTTTACTTTTACTTACTTTACTTTACTAATATTTTAACATTAAAAAATATAGAGCTATTTTACCATTTATTTATTTAATTTTTTTTTTTAATAAAAATAAAATTTAATATTTTTGATTTGATAACTTTGCACTTGCATGTAATAAAGTAAATTAAAGGTATTACATTCTTGGTCTCATACAAAATAAATAAATTCAACCCAAATTTATGTCTTTAACATCTAAGTCTACCACATATAAAAATCTTTTATTTTTACGTAAAGCTATTATTTTATGGAAAGAAGCCCGACCCTTTTTTGTTTAGATTCACGTATCACAGCAACAGTACATAGTGTTATATTGTTTATTATACTACTTTTTTAATATTTGGTTATTGTAAAAAATTAAAGTTTTTTTTTTAAATTTAAAATAGGGCTTACAAATATATTAAGGATTAAATTATAAGGTACTTTTTGTTTTGTTTATTTAAAATATTTTTGTGTGTTCGCTGCAATGTGTAATAATCACTTGTGTGTAAAATACTTTTTGATACAATATGCCACCAACTTAAATTTTTGGTTTAGTTTTATATCTTCGGCTTTTAATTTCAGTTTAAGAATTTCTTTACCAGTTTGTAAATGAATTGTTTTAGCTAGGTGAATATTAATCTAAAAAAATGGTTACTTATTCTTATTTATATCTTTGGTTATTTAACAATGATCCAATAATTATTAGTAGTTAATCCTCTTCTACCAAAGCCTTATTATATGGTATTATTTTTATCTCTAAATATTTGTCTCATTATGCCGAACTGTAGATCCGAAAAAGTTCAATACACATAACCCTTGATACAAGTTTTATTAATTTATGCAGGAATTTTAACTTCATCCATTGTGGTTGACACACATGATAACAGAAATTATTATATAAATAAAATTAATAAAGAATTATAAACAAAAAGTTTTAAACAAGATCATCTTCCCAATTTTCTTCAAGCTTTATTTTATAATTACGGTAAAAAGGCGGTTACATTTACCAGGGTTTTAATATATTAAAGTACAATCGTTCCGAATTTCATTTACAAACTGGTGCCAAAATCAAAAAAATCGAAATAACAATGATGAAGCTATAACAAAACCAAACTTTTAATATGGTAAAATTTTGTACCGGAGAGTTTATATTATAATGTGATTGTGGCTTTAATGTTTTAAACACAAAAACTAAAAAGATATATACAATTTAGATGTGTAGCAAGTAGTGGCTAACCTAGAATAACAGCTTTGCTTTAAATCACCACTTTGCTATGTAGCAAACACTTGTAGAGATTTAATAGTTTTGTAAATAAAAAAAGTTTTAACTTCGAAAGCAAACAATAGTATATTACGTAACAAGTGTGGTAAGTTGGTTTTTAGCGCACCCAAAGTGAAGTTTGCAAAACGAGCCGCAGGCGAGATTTGCATTCACTTAAGTGCGCTAAAACGTTTACCACTTGAGTTATGTATTCTATTTTATCTACAACCGTAAGGTTTTTTTTATGATAATAATTTTTCTTTCACGTTTATCTTAATTTTACACTAAAAATTGATTAAACTACCAGACACCCACGGTACGTTAATTAGACACCCACGGTACGTTAGTACTTAGGCATCAGCCTTCGTGGACTGTCCCTCGACAAAAAAAAAACCTCGATCGGTGTCAGCCATTGTCAAACAGACACCACCGCAAAAAAACCATTGCAATCGGCAGTCGTAAATATAGGAAATGTGAGCAACTCGACTATTACATTTAACTTTTAAGTATATTATCTGTATGTTAGGTAATTTAGGGAAGAGTTATAACTGTTAAACGATGTTTAAATAAACAATTTTTGAAAAGTCCTTAGTATAAATGATCTTACCGCACTAGTGCGGTAAAGTAGTAGTACCACACTAGTGCGGTAAAGTGACACTTACCACACTAAAAATAGTGTTTGTAACCTTAGTTACCGCACGGTTGTAGATAAAGTATTTTAAATTAATTTATTTTTTTCTTTATATAATTTAATTAATTATGCAAATATCTTAAATAAATATTATAGAATACATTAAAAAATTAACCACCATATATATTAATACAGCTATAGATTAAAACCACTTCAAATCACAATGCAGTTCTAAGTTACTGCCAATGTAAATTTTATAAATTTTATTTTTAGGGTTTTTAACCACTTTTCTTATTACATTAATATAAAAATTAAATAACCTTTAATATGCTCTGTCGAGGAATATTATTGTTATTTATTATTATATTTTAAGCTAATCCTAAATATTTTAAATAATAATTTGTTTTTATTTATTTTTATATACCGCACATTTAATTCTAACAACATTATTTGACATATTATTTAAATATTTAAGATACTTAAATTTGTATAAATGTAGGTTCCATTGGTATATATTTTAAGGTCTAGCTTTAGCTAAAATAGATCGCATATTGTTCGAAAATAAGATAAAAATTAAACGAGGTTCTTGATCCTTTAATATCTGATATTATGGTGACAAAACATATTAAAAAAAATATATATAAATAATTAAAAAATTTACAGGGTGTCCCAGAATATGTGGGCAATCTCTCAGAATATAATAGAAAACATAAAAATATTATGACAAGTTCCCAAAAACTTTTTTCCTATTACCCTTCCCTACGGAGATACAGGTACATAACGGGCGCCCCTGGAAATCGTTTTTATTTAAATAACTTTTAAAATAATAGTCGTAATTTAATATTTTTTTTATATATGATGGTTATTCTCTATAAGTCTTCTTAAAATAAGACCAGTAAATCATATTTGGCCCATTTAGTTTGCCAGGGACGGACTAGCTGTGACACAATAATAGCAATTTTTTAACACCCTGTATGATAAAGGCTCAACAATATAATTTTTGGATAGCTTTAACCTTAACCTAAAAAAGGTATTCTTAATAATTCGTTTGACATCGATAAAATCAACTGTTTACAAGAAATAAAATATTATGATTGGTAATTTTTTTTACATTATACAGGGTGTTCTGTAATTTTACGTCAATATTTAAGGACGCAATTTTTGGATCCATTTTAAAAAGAAAACTTTATATGAATGTATGTACTAAACGTCTTAACTTTTGAGATACAGGGTGGTAAAATTTTCAAAAATAAATCATTTATTAATATTATCTGTAATACCACTTAAGATATTTTAATGAAATTTGCATACATGTACTATGTATCAAGAAGCTTTTTTTAGTGTACCACATTTTTTTTCATTTCCATCAGTGACGTTCGTACAGAATTTGACTTGCCTTTTTATGCAAATAAAAAAAAATGTGGTACACTAAAAATGCTTCTTGATAGATAGTACATGTGTGCCAAATTTCATTAAAATATTTAAAGTGGTAATACAGATATTAATAATAAATTATTTATTTTTGAAAATTTTACCACCCTGTATCTTAAAAGTTAAGACGTTATGGACATATGTTCATATGAAGTTTTCTTCTTAAAATGGACCCAAAAATTGCCTTCCTAAATATTGACGTATACTTACAAAACACCCTGTATAATGTAAAAAACATTACCAACCATGATATTTTATTTCTCATAAACAGTTGATTTTATCGATGTCAATCAGGAATATCTTTTTTTTAGTTTAAGGTTGAAGCTATCCAAAAATAATATTGTTGAGCTTTCATCATACAGGGTGTTAAAAAAATTGCTATTATTGTGTCAGAGCTAGTCCGTCCCTGGCAAACTAAATAAGCTAAATATGAGTTAATAGGTTCATTTTAAGAGGACTTATCTAGTAACCATTGTATTAAAAAAATATTAACAAACACCTAGTATTTTAAAAGTTATTTAAACAAAAACGATTTCTAGGGGCGTCCGTTATGTACCTATATCTCCGTAGGGAAAGCTCGTAGAAAAAAAGTTTATGGGAACTTGTCATAATATTTTTTATGTTTTCTATAAGATTCCGAGAGATTGTCCACATATTCTGGGACATCCTGTATAAAAAAATATAAATCATAGTATTAGCGCTAATTTGCGATACACGTATAAAAATTGTCTTACTTTTTATTTTTCAAGAAAATCTATTAACATTTATAGTTTTTAGACCTTCAAACTAAACAAAACACGAATCCAAGTTGGAAAAAATCTTAACCTAGATTGGATTAACAAACAAAGCACGTCTTTATTTTGAAATTTAGAAAATTTATTATTTGAGAAACTTTTTAGGAATTTAGTTATCTTATAATTTAAAGGTAAAAACTTTTATACAAAGCATTTATTTTAATTAACCAAAATAAGTGTTGAAAAAATCTGGGTAACGTTTAATTTAAAAAAATATATTGACTTTATTATTTTTAGGCCATTTAAAAATTTTTATCACTTAAAAACTAAACGTTAAGTCAGTTTATTTTTAAATTAGTTAGGTTAAATAAAATAATAAATAATAATATAAATAATAATTATATTTTAGACAAATGTTTCATGACATTTCAGTTCCATCGAAAACCTCTTTGCTTTTTAGAAATAAAAATTTATTTTTATGGTATTTAAAGGCAGTAACCCAAAATTAAATTAAGCTCGTTAATTAAAGCAATAAAAGTAAAAAGTTTATAAGACTTAAATAGTTGTTTGAGAATCAATTTAAACAAAAAAATATATAAAATTTTGCACTTTACATGTCTTTCATTATTTTCCAGGCAAACAATGCTTCATTTAATATATTTTTTAAATTAACCCAAAATTCTTCATTGTTTGCGCCCGGTTAAAATAGTAAACTACTAATTAAAATACAAATTATGCAAAAATATTAAAAACAAAACAAATTAACTTAATAAATATGACACATGAAATAAAACATTTTAAGTCGGTATATTTCCAAAATAATTTTAAAAATTATGTAGAAAAGACAAAATATAAAAAAAAATGTTTGCTTAAAAAGCAGAGCAGACATGTTAAAATAAAAGTTTTTTAATATCGTCAGATAATTCCTAAAATCGCTTATTTAATTTTTTGTACGCTTTTTTGTCTTAACCTTCATTACTTGCTTTAATTATATTTTCAAATATTGTAACATAATTAGAGTAAATAAATTTTAATTTTTATGAAGCCAGTGACCTTAATATATTATAATACTTAAACGGCCGAGTGATGATCGCGTTGTTAAATTTAGCAATAGACTTAGCAATTGTTAAAAGTTAACAACGGTTTAGAATGTTTAACAAAACGTCATTGTCAGTGTTATTCAATGATTTTAGTAGGCAACCTGTCAAAACCTGACATTTTGTTAAACATTCTAAACCGTTTTAACTTTTAACAATTACTAAGTTAACAACGGTTTAAAATGTTTAACAAAATGTTAGATTTTAACAGGTTACCTACTAAAATCATTGAATAACACTAACAATGACGTTTTGTTAAACATTCTAAACCGTTGTTAACTTTTAACAATTGCTAAGTCCATTGCTAAATTTAACAACGCGATCATCACTTGGCCGAAAGGATAACAAAAACTAACTATTTTTTAAAAACTAATAACACTTTTAATAGCATTTACGCTAATTCGTACATGGAGTAAGCTGCAAAACTTTAGATTTGTCCATAATGGGTTTTGCTTTAAAATTTTAAACATTTTTTTTAAATTATATTATTAGGTATAAAAAAGATTAGTTTTTGCTATACTAGTTATTTATAAAATATAATTAATTGTATAAAGAAAATTATAATAAAAATAAATTATTTATCATTCCTTATTTATCAAAAAAGGTCAGAATTTAATTATATTATAAGTTTTAAAGGTTTGTATTTTTTACCCGCAACTATTAAAAGCCAACAGTTTTGATTAACTTTGGTCATACTTATTAAATATAAAATTTAAGAAACATTATCGTTAATATCTTTAAGCTTAATAAAATAAACTTTTTTTTTGCTGTAACCTGCTGTAATGATTTTCTTTAGTTTCCTTCCAGAAATTATATGGGCTCCGACAATGGAGTTAGTTATCTGCCGCTCTTTAACGAAGCACCTTTTAGGAAACGCCGTTGTACACAAAAGGATCAAAAGTCAAGCTGGTGTAAAAGAACTTATCACAATAGCCAAAGCTTTTAAGTAAACCTTAAAGATATTTTTCTTGTAGTAGATGGATCGACTTTAAGACAACCGGTTTATCTAAAATGCGTTTTTATTTATGTCTTTCAACTTTATTTATTTTATTTATAGCTGACTTTGGTCACTAAGTATTTAATTACTTTTGTGACTAGCTTTCCGCAGGCTAGGAAAAAAGCAAAATAATAATTGTAATATTAAAAAAAAAAATTAATCCAACCATTCTTCAAATTTCACCCGAAGAAAGTTTTGTTCCAAGTTTAAAATATTTTATGGCAAATTTCTTATATATATATATATATATATATATATATATATATATATATATATATATATATATATATATATATATATATATATATATATATATTATTATATAATAATATATAATATAATATATATTATTTTTAATATAATATATAAAATATATATCATATATATAATAATATATAATAATATTATTATTAATATATTATTATTATTATTATTATATTATAATATTATTTTATATATATATATATATATATATATAAGGTGTCCCGTGGGGCAACCTCGGAATCTTATAGAAAACCTAAAAATATTATGACAAGTTCCCATAAACTTTTATCCTAAGAGCCTCCCTACGGAGATACAGGTACATAACGGAAAACCCCTGAAAATCGTTTTTGTTTAAATAACTTTTAACATACTAGGCGTAATTTAATATTTTTTTAATATATTTCCCAGATAACCTTTTAAAATAAACCCATTAAATCATATTTGGCTTATTTGTTTGCCAGGGACGGACTGTTTTTACACAATTAATAGCAATTTTTTAACACCCTGTATGATAAAGGCCCAACAATATTATTTTTAGATAGTTTCCCTCAAAAAAAATCCCTCGATTGACATCGATAAAATAAACCCGTTTACGAGAAATAAAATATCATATTATTTTTTTTACATTATAAAGGGTGTTTTCTAATTGTACGTTAATAAGGGAAATCAATTTTTGGGGGTCCATTTTAAAGTAAACTTCTATGAACTTATGTCCCAAACGTCTTAACTTTTAAATGCAAGGTGGTAAAATTTTCAAAAATAAACAATTTTTTAAAATTTAATACCACTTTAGATATTTTAATGAAATTTGGCATATAAGATATGTATCAAGAAGTTTTTTAGTGTACCACTTTTTTTTATTTCCATCAGTAGTTCGTACAGAATTTGACTTGCCTATTTTGGCAAATAAAAAAATGTTGTACACAAAAAAAATCTTCTTGATACATAATTATGAAATCATTAAAATATCTAAAGTGGTATTTCAGATATAAATAATAGATGATTTATTTTAAAAATTTTCCACCCTGAAAATTAAGACTTTTTAGACATACGTTCATATAAGTTTTCTTCTTAAAATGAACCCAAAAATTGCCTTCAAATATTGACGTACAATTAGAAAGACCCTTTAATGTTAAAAAAAATTTACCAACCATGATATTTTTTTCTCGTAAACATTTTTTATCGATGTCAATAAAAACTTTTTTTTTTGTTTTGTGTTAAAGCTATTAAAAAAATTATGTTGGTTTTCACATTGGGGTGTTAAAAAATTGCTATTATTTTGATTAATCTCCCCAAAAAATTAGCCAAATATGATTTAATGGGTTTTTTTTAAGAAGACTTATCTAGTAACCATCATATTAAAAAAAACTCCGGTAGGGGGAAAGGGTCTAGGAAAAAAGTTTATGGAACTTGTCATAATATTTTTGGGTTTTCTATTAGATTCTAGAGATTGCCCACATATTCTGGGACACCCTGTATATATATATATATATATATATATATATATATATATATATATATATATATATATATATATATATATATATATATATATATATATATATATATATATATATATATATATATATATATATATATATATATATATATATATATAATATATATATATATATATTATGATAACAAATAGGTAGAGTTTCTTTGGGCATATAGGCCCCTTAATGAACAAAAGAAATATTAAATCCTGTTAGATATGACTACTAAAACTTGGTTGGTTTAAAATTACGAGGCCTCCAAGATATGGATAACCCCGGGTCAAGCCAATCCGATTACACATGTTTCACCCTTGTTGGGGATGGTCACACCGAATGTAGGCCGTAGACACCCTTGACATGAAAAGCAGCCCAGCAAGAACAAACGTAATTCCAATACAATTGATCGTAAGAAGCAAATAGCGCCATCTCGTCAAGAATTTTCCAACAAATTTTAGTATCGACAGGTTAAGATTTTTGGGGGCCCAAAACATAAACATTCAGAAGTTGTTTACACAAAACTTAATGAAAAATGGCTTTCAACCCCGGATATGGAATTTCGAAATTTTAATTCCGAAACATGGCACGATAAACGGATAAAAAAAAAAAAAGTATTTTAACTGCAATATAATAAATAAAAATTTCTTGAGCCTTGTTATAAAAAATAACAAAAGGAGAGTTTCTTTGGGCATAAGGTTTAATGAATAAAAAGAAATATTAAAAGTCCTGTTAGAGGCTACTAAGCTTTTAATATTTCTTTTTAGTTCATTAAAGAAAAACTCTATTTTTGTTATTTCAATAAAATTTGGTATTTATTATATTGCAGTTGGGAAAACCTTTCTTTTTACGTTTTCAGTCGTGCCTGCCTCACCTCCGGAATTGGCAAAAAGTATTCGTTCCCCCGTTTAAGCCGAAATTTTTTTTTGTGTTTTTACCCTCACTCTACAAGCGATGATAAAATAATTTAAAGTGTACATTTAAAAACATTTTTTTTAAGTGTATAGTATATTTTATATTATTTTGGCATCGGTTGTAGTCTTGTATGTTTTGTCGTTTGTTTTTTCTTATATATGCAACATCTATTTTTAAATTATTTTATATATTTAAGAAACCAAATATAATGGGCAAACCCCAAAATAACGTATTTTCTTTAAGAAACAAGTAATAAAAAGAACCTTTGCCCACAAAACAAAAAACTTCAAACATGACACGCCTCTAAATTTTTCACTTCGTTGAAACAATTTTTTTTAAATATAATTAACAGAAACGATATATACTTGATGAAAGTCCATCTTAATTACTACTTTACAAAAAAGAAAAAACAATTCCTCTTAAGCCTTACTAATTTAGTCAAACACTATACATACATAAATTATGCAGCATGCTTTGCTAAACTGTAGCTTTTGCAATGCAAAAAATAACAATCTAAGTATAAAAAACCAAGTGTAAACTTAGATTGTCATTTGCATTGAAAAAGCTACAGTGTAGCGAAACATGTCTTTATAATTTATGTAAAGTGTTTGCTTAAATTAGTGAAAGTCAACAGTAATTATTGTTTTTTCTTTTTCGTAAAGTAGTAAATATTTTTTAACATGCAACTAAAATATATTTCGTCGTCAATCGTCCACTTATTTACATTTACAAGGTAAAAAACTATTATTTTATATAAAACAAGCCTGATATTTTGGTCCGGGAGCTAGCAACGTCGGGAAAACAAGAATTTCAGGTCGGCTGATTTTTTGATATGTTGTCCTCCTTTCTTTTTCCCCTATAAACAGGGTTTGTCGATTTTCTAAAGGTACTGTGATGGCCCACTAATGTTAGCGTCTTTTAATTGACTGTGTCTATCACCATTCGTTGGCCCGATATTAATCTTCAGTTAATGGTTTGACAGCAAAAAGACATAATGATATATCCACAGTGGCCTGTTAATTTAACTGAGTTACTAATCCAACGTTATTAATTAAGCATTGGCCCACTGCATTTATTCGTTATTCAGTGTACGTTAGATCGTGTTTGTTCTCTTTTTTGGCCCTTTGCCTAACCACCGGCAACTAAAAGTGAAGCGTACGTGCCACCATAACCTAACTTTTTCCGAATTTTGTGGATGACGTGAGCGGAAAGTTTGCACCGTTTTTCAGCAGTGTTTGTGTTTTTTTTAGTGTTTTATTAAATAAAAAGTATATTATGAGTAAAAAGGAGTACTCTGGAACGAAGATGAATAAGTAAGTATGCATATTTCCAACTTAAATTTATATAAATAATCTGTTGCCTGTCTGTTGTCATTTGAGTATCTCTTTCGCGGTTTTTTTTGAGCCTATATATAGACTTTAAGTAATGTTAGTTTAATTGTTTAAATAAAGCATATAAGCTCTAGGCATGAAAAGATTTAAAACTTTATCCAAACGTCAAGAATATCGTGTTGCACAGAGAGAGCTGCAAGAAATTTCAAGTTCCTCAAGCACATCTTCCTTAAAACGAAACTTTAAGGAAATCGAATTAACCTCTGATTTGCCTCAAAAAAATGTGATTCCAATAAACAGTGTGCTGAAAATTGATCGTGATAGACTTGGCTCGACTTCTTCACCGTCTTTTGATAAACCTTCTGTTGATTGTTTGATTGAACAGGAGGGCCAGCAACAAGGGCATCACCTAGATGTAGATCTTTTTGAGAGTGATTCTTGTAGCCTGTCAAACCTTTCGTTAAGTGATTTCGAGAGTGATTCGTCAATCTCAGACTTGAGTTTCGATAATAGCCAAAATCAAGATACTTTGACGAGCCAAGCTAGTACTTCTCAATCTTTGGCAAAACCGTCTTCTAATGAATTCTTAAGGAGCTGGTCGTTTGACAATAATATCACACACAAGGCTCTTTCCGAGTTACTAAAATGGCTTAAGACCGAACCAGAATTATCCTCATTACCAGCAAGTGCACGAACTCTTTTAAGTACTCCATCAAAAGTAATATTAGATAAACATAAAAATGGACTTTTTTATTATTTTGGATTGAGAGGATCTTTAGAAAAATTCCTGATTAAAACAAACAATCTAAAAATATCTGAAGTTTTTTTAAGCTTTGGAATAGATGGAATTCCTCTTTTTAAAAGTAGTAGTTCTTCATTTTGGCCTATATTGTGGAAAATAGTAAATATCCCGGAATGTCCTATTTTCCCTGTTGCAATTTTTTCAGGGCCCACAAAACCTGATCTTCATGAGTTTTTGGAAAAGTTTGTTACAGAACTTTCTTATCTCGAAGCAAATGGTGTTACTGTCGGGGATCGAAATATAAGTATTCAAGTGCATTCTTTTTGTTGTGATTACCCTGCTAGGTGTTTTATAAAAAATACAAAGGGTCATAATGGATATGGGGGTTGTGACAAATGTACGGACCCAGGCAAATCCGGAAAAGGACGAATGATGTTTTTATTAAAGGATGCACCGAAAAGAACTAATTCCAGTTTTAGAGAAAAAAGTGACGAATTACATCACAAAGATGGTTCATCACCCCTTGAATCACTCAACATAGATATGGTGGTGCATTTTCCAATTGACTATATGCATTCAGTTTGCTTGGGTATTGTTAGAAAGCTACTTTTTTTGTGGAGAGATGGTAGTAAACTTTATCGAATAAGGGGTAATAATGTTTTGGAACTGGAAAATCGCATTAATGATGTAAAAGTCTATTGGCCTATAGAATTTTCACGAAAACCCCGAACTCTCAGTCACTTAGAAAGATGGAAAGCCACTGAACTACGTCAATTTCTACTGTACATTGGTCCTTAGTGTTTTAAAAGGCATACTGCCTGACAATATTTACAATAATTTTTTGGTTTTACACTTTGCTCTAAGTATTTTGTTGTCATGAACTTAATAGTAAGTACAACGATTTTGCAAATAACCTATTAAGAATTTTTTTAACCCATGCAGTGAAACTGTATGGTGAAGAATTTTGTATTTATAATACACACTCGTTAATTCATTTGGCAGATGACGCCAGACATTTTGGCAGCTTAAATGAGATAAACTGTTTTCAGTTTGAAAACTATTTGCAATTGTTAAAAAAGTCCATAAGAAAGTATAGTTTACCATTGCAACAAGTTATTCACAGGATTTACGAAAAACAAGCACATGACTTTGAGAAAGAACATTCTACTCAACATTCAGATGTGTATTGCCACAAACATGCAAAAGAATGTGATATTCCTGAAAATTATAGGAGCTATAATTTTTTTGAAGAACTTTTTTTTAGAGGTACAAGAATTAACAAAGCAGCAGGAAATAATCTCATTTATATGCAAAATGGTGATGTTGTTTGTGCAAGATTTTTCTTTCAAAAAAATGACAAGAAAGAAAATTTTGTACTGGGAAAAAAATGTGAAATAGGTGAACCCGTTTATATTTATCCAGAAAGCTCACAAGTTCTAAATATTTCTAAGATTTTAATACCAGAGTTAGAAGAAATAAAAGAATTTAAAGCAAGTGAAATATTATGTAAAGGAGTCCCAGTTTCTTTTAACAATTTTTTTTGTATTTTTCCATTCCTTCATTTGACATAAACTCAAAACACTTCATTTTACTTTATATGTTCTTACATTTTTTGGCAGTTTTGACAATCAACACAGGCCTAATAGTCTAAAAATTACTAAAGCAAGTGTATAGTGTTTATAACTAATACTTAATTTTAACTAAAACCTGTTAAAAACGAACAGTTAAAAACTCAAAATAATAATTACATAACACACAAGAAAAAGTTGATAAAACAACCTTTAGAACTGTAAATTATAAAATTAATAGTGGAACATTAATTTATTAGTATTTCCCTAGTATTTTTTCTAGATGATGTGAAGGTTAAATGAATCTTGCTCATATATCGATTTTGCGCTCTTTATAACACACATTTTTTAAGAAAATACTATATAGTTGAATTTCCGCAAGAGGAGGTCGATGGAAAATTGCCTATGGCTGTTGTTCCAGACAATTGGTTGGAAAAAAAGTCTGGCTCGATGAAGTGCATGTGGCCCAACAATATTAAGGGAGGCACTAGAGGATATAACAAAAGTGTAGAAATGATGCAAGATATACAATCCCTTGATTTTGTTTTATGCCCTGTGTACGTCAAATATGGCTCAAGTAAGTTTTTTATACTTTATTATGGAAAACCTTCAATTTCACATAATTCACATTATAGGACCAGACCTAAGTGTATTATGCATAAACATTTTTTAAAATGTGATCAGTCATATTATATTATCACTGATTTCACTGGCTAATTTACTGAAAATGTTAAACCTATATTGTTTGTGAAATTTACCTTTTTAATTTTCCCCACTCGTAAATTTTAATACTAAAAGGCACATGATCTCAAAATGCCTCCTCATGAGAGTAAAACTGTAATATAACTGTCAAAATCCTGAAATCTGATTGGTTTGTTTTTTTATCTTGATGTGACAAGGCTTCAAAATTAATTTTTGTTGTTGTCTTCATAATATTTTTTTACTTTTAACTGTCTGTTAATAAAATAATTATTTTTTATTTTTGTTATATAAATATCAATTAACAATTCTTTGTATTATTCATTATATATTGAAAAATACATAATACCGAAAAATCCAACATTTTGACAGTTAAAGACTACACTTTTACGCTCATGAGGATGTACTTTCAGGTAAGTCACTCAGATTAAGTAATGTGCCTTTTAGTATTAAAAGTGACACCATTACCAGGAAAATAAATTTAAAAGCATTATAATTTCCACAACTAGGCACAACTGAACTTATAGTATTCTTTAACAACCACTATTTCAACTAGTTTTAATTTATTTGATAATTTTGAAAAAACTATGGATAAATTCAAACAAATGGAGGAGACTGAAAAGGGAGATGGCAATGATACTGTTACAATGACGTCTTCCAATGAAGACGAAGGTAGAGCATATTCCCAATCTTATCCCAAGAGGAATAAATACAATCTAACCAAAAAATTTGATGATTACTTACTGGAATTTTCATCGGAAGATGAGGAAGAACTTCCAAAAATTCCTAAAAGTAATATAAATCTTAATCAAAAACTGAAGCCTGTCCATGAAACAAAAAATAATACAAAACAAAAACAAGCAGAACAATTTCCAGAAACCAATTTTAGACTCCCGGAAGGACAAGAAGAACAAGTTTCTAAAAGCACTCCTGGGACCTTAGAAGAACAAGGTTCCGAAGAATTGGTTACTTTTTTTGCGCTTTGGAGGAAAGTAACTTCTATGGAAGGTAATAAAGTGTTTCTTTATTTTTACTGTGTTCGTTGAATAATTTAATTGTGATGTCATATATTTTATACATTTAATTAGATTTTTTAATACCATATTATTGTTTCAGGAGTAGTAAACAAAATATATAAAAAAATTGTACATAGTCAGCAACAAAAATAGAGGATCTGACATCTAAAATTGATAAAGTTGAAAAAGTTAAGGCAGAAGTATTAGTTTGCAAAGATGGTAATCTATTAAAAGATTTTCCAAAAAGGACAGTGTTAGAGTTAGAGGATTTTAATAAAGATTTATGTTCAGATGAGGTTTATTCCCAAATGGTATGTATATTGAATATTTACTAATAAGTTACTTGCCTAATAATTCATGGGTTAACATCTAGTATAATTGTATTTGAAGTGTCCTTTGGAAATCATTTATGTAGGAGTACCACACTTATTGTGATATGGCTGAGGATATGGCATTTCACCAAACTTTTTTCACTTGGAAATGAAAATATCATAACTCAAACTGTACCTTTTCAATTTTAATGTTATGCCAACCAGTTTTATTTTAGTTCTGTAGCTTTTATAATTATACATAAATCTCGATATTTTTAAAATGGTACTGAAAAATCAACCAGTAACCCATGAATTAGAAATGGTTCCTATGGCAACATTTCATTTTTTATATAACAGATTTTAACATCTGATGTTATTGCTTTTATAGATGTATGAAATATTTCAGTACTTGTTATGTCAAAGTTTTCAGCTTGTTTGAAGTCCGATATTTTTTATTGATTGATCTGCTAAATTAAATATTTTTAAATTTTAGTATGGAGGCTTTGCATCAATTGGAGGGCGTCATGCCATTGATGCTGTGAGAAAAATGTTGAATATGATAATTTCACATCCCTTGTCACTTAAAATGAATTGGTCTGGAAGAAATCAAAAGGAAGAATTTAAGAAATTCCCCAATATTATTAAACTTATAACTGGTATGTTTTACACCTGTCATTACTATAAATAAATGAGTTTTTCTATTTCATTAGGCAAAATTCTTGTAGAGTGCATTAATAAGCAAATCGAACCAGCGCCAGGGCACTTTTAGGGGTGATTTTTTTAATTTATTGCTTGTAATCTGAGAAAGTTACAAAATAAAAAATTACTATTGGCGGGTAATTTTCATTGGGCAAAACGATAAGTCATCTTATTTATAAACCGAGTTTCCTCCAGTGAGGTAGGTATTAGGAATCTTAGAGGTTTGTTTTAAACTCGAAAATAACGAAAATGTAAAAATGCCGAATTAAGGCTGTCCATTTAATAAATGTTAAGTATAAGTTGGCCGCGGCTTTTATCTGTAAAATAATAAAAAGCATAAAACTTAAACTCAAAAAACATAAATACGCCTTGATTATATTTAAAATTTTTGACCATTGCTTTGACATCTTTTTGTTTATAAATAGCTAATATGTGTTAAATTTAGCTGTAGCAAGAAGCACCCCAAAAGGCGATGCCATCACACAAGTGGATGTAGAGAACACCATTAAATTATGGTTAAGGCAAGCTGGCGACAGAAGTGGCGGAAGGGACAAAAGAAGAAGTAATAGGTAAGACTCCGTAAGACTGGGCAATAAAATTAATTTAGATGTTTAAAAGAAAAGTATTGCTTAACGTTATTCAACTTTTTTGCATTTTATTTCATAAATTAATAGTGGAACGAAGTAATAATTGATGAGGCGTTAAATTTTTTAAATAAAAACTTGCTTTACAAAATGGCTTGTTTTCTAGTAATTATAAAGAATTTTCTTATAAATTTCTATACAGGGTAGCCCGCTGTTAACGCAGGATACTGTAGCATCTACATTTGTACCAACAATTAAAGATGGTCAAATCACTTAAAAATGATTAAAGGATCTTAAAGGAGCTGTTTATTATTCGCCACCATCTATAGTACCTTTGTTTCTGTAGCGATTTGAAACTAATTAAAGCCGATGAAAGTTTGTAAAAATGACATGAATGTCACTTTTTCAAATTTTTTGGCTCTGAATAGTTTGTGATAGTTTTAAACTGCTGCAGAAATAAAGCTTATATATACCACATTTGTTTTAAAATCAGAATCATTAATGGCACAGGAAGATGTCACAAAATCGTGCATTATTGGAAGGCGGGTAAAAAATATACAGGGTCCTGCAGCTCACCTCCCGTCTTATGTAGCTCATTTATTATTCACTGTAAAATTTTCATATTTTACAGACGTTACCTTTAACCCACGGTGCATTTCAGAAAAATAATTTTGGTTATACAGGGTGTCACAAAAAGTGTGAGTCACGATGGTCATTTTTAAATGGAATGCTCTGTATTTTTTTTATATTTAGGTACCTTTTTGTGGTCATTTATATTTCTAAAAGTCATCATCGGTTTAGTAATTTCAGAGAAAAAAATAAAATATAAAAAAAACTGTTTTGCATCATTGAATTAAAAAATGAATAAAAATACCAATAGTGCTTTATTAATGGAACTAAACAAGGAACTTTTTAAGTAACGTTATCAGTCGCTTAGGTCATGTTTGGTTAATTCAACTGTACAGGGTGTCCCAAAATTTAGTGTCAGTGAAAGCACTTTATTTTTTTTTTTTAAATGTGAGCCTGTATATTTTTAGGTCGTTAGATGGGAAATTAAAAAACAAACATTTTCTAATTTTAACCGTATCAAAATTCCTAACACATTAAAAGTTATTCGTTGAAAACTCATTTTGGCATCTATTTCGATAGTAATATCACTGGATAAAAATGGTAGGTGGCTACGAAAAACAATTTATTGGCATTAGAGTTTACTTATAACGTTAATTATTACCTAGAAATTGGTTAAAGTTACATAAATGTTAGCCAAAATTAAAAAATACGTTTATTTAACATTTAAAGGTTTTTCTTAAATTAATTTAATTTAATTAATAAATAATAATAATTTACTCGAATTTTTATAATACGTCAAAATAAGATTCTGTAAGTTAAATAAACTCCAATGAAATAAATTGTTTTTCATAGCCACCTATCATTTTTATTCAATGTTATTACTATTAAAATAGATACCAAAATGAGTTTTCAACGAATAACTTTTAATGTGTTAGAAATTTCGATAGGGTTATAATTAGAAAAATGTTTGTTTTCTAATTCTTTATCTAACGACCTAAAAATATACAGGGGCTCACATTTAAAATAAGAAAAATAAAGTGCTTTCAAATTTGAAAAGTTTGACACTAAATTTTGGACACCCTGTACAGTTCGAATTAACCAAACATGACCTAAGCGACTAATATTACGTTACTTAATAAGTTCTTTGTTTAGTTCCATTAATCAAGCACTTTTGATATTTTTATTTATTTTTAAATTCAATGGTGCAAAACAGTTTTTTTTATATTTTATTTTTTTCTGAAATTACTAAACCGATGATGACAAAATTTTAGAGCAATATAAATGACTACAAGAGGTACCTAAATATACAAAAAAATACAGAGCATTCCATTTAAAAAAATGCACCATCGTGACGTCACACTTTTGTGACACCCTGTATAACCAAAATTTTTTTCCTGAAAGGCATCCTGGGTTAAAGGTACCGTCTGCAAAATATGAAAATTTTACAGTGAATAATAAATGAGCTACATAAGACGGGAGGTGAGCTGCAGGACCCTGTATATTATTAAAAAAAGTTATAAAAATATCTAAGAAATCTGTAAAATTTACCCGAGTTAAAATAATATACATATATTTGTGTTTAAGTCCATAATGTAGTACAAAGGATTCTTAAATTAATCTAAATAAAACTTATTGAAACACGGTAAATATTAGTTACTATTTAGCTAATACCCCAATGATTTTCCAACAGTGGCCCTAAATAAAACATCGATAAATATTAGTTACTATATCGTTAACAACCCAATGGTTTTTCAACAGTGGGCCTTCATAAAAATATCATAGGGCCAATATGTAGAAGTATCGGCAAACTGACTGATAAGTGTCGATGGGCCGGTGTGCCAAACGCAATAAGGGCCGATGTTGGCACCAACATATATTGTGTCAATGGGCAGTTGAATAATTAAATGAAAAAGTATATTGGGCCATTGATTTTCCATCATTCAATGTTTATAGGGTCGGTTAGATCCTGGGCAATCTGGCTGGCCGTAGCGGTTGCGTTTATTAGTGCGCATTCTATCTATACGGGTAATAATCCAAGATTTTAAAAACATTTTAAAAAGCCTAATTTTTAATAGGTTTACCTTTTTTTATTATTGCCAGCCACTTTTATCATTGCTAATTATATGCCAGACGCGATTTTTTTAATTAAAATTTCAGACTATTTTAGTATGTCTGTAATTTTAATATTATGTTATTTGAGTATACAAAAAACTAAAATTAATTTGCCAAACGTTAATTTGATTGCCAAACCTTAAAAGAAAAATAAGAACGGCAAACATATTATTTAAAGGGTTAGTTGATTTATAAATAGCCTGCAAATTAATATAATTTCTTTGCTTATGATGCTTCGATGGTTAAACGGGTATCACGTTTGCCCAGCAACACAAAGGTCCTGAGTTCGATTCTACAAAACTCCAATACTTTTTTTATTAAAAACACACTTTTTATATTTACTTACTTTCTAAGCTTTTAAATTGTTTATTCACCTTTGATATTGCACCTCACTTTTACAGTACTAACCAGGTTTATACAGGTGTCCCAAAAGGTATGGTCCAAAGTTTGGGATCATGTAGATTGGATCAAAATAAGGTAACAACTTCATATAACTTTTTGCTTATGTCCTTTTTCCGAACTATTAGTCTTAAAAGTAACAATTGAAAATCGATTTTTTATTAATAACTTTTGAACGGCTTGTACGATCTGAAATTTTTTTGTTGATTAATTCTAGCTTATAATTGTCTTGCATTAACTGTTATAAACATGCCCCGAAACCATCAAAGATACCAGGTCCGGACTATCAAATTTGTAAAAAAACTAAATTTTTGCAGTGTTGCCATATTTAACATTTTGACCTTACTGGTATATTCCTCTAAGTTTTCTATGGAAAAAAGGTATACTTTATCTTTATTGATAGGACTAGCGGTTTTCGCGTAAAATGCATTTAAAATCATTAAGGTATACTCGAGGGCTCTCGATAAGATATACCCTGGGGCTCTCATTAAGGTGTACTTAAGGACTTCCTATGAATCCTATGTTAAAATCTACTACCAGAAGTCAATTTTTAGCTAAAAATTATAAACTAAAAGTTAAAAAAAAACTTAATTTATTTTAACAAAAAAAAAATAAAAACAATAAAACCATACAGCAAGATTTATTAGAAAGAATTATGTTTCATTGCGCTGCAATAAGGAATAAACCCAATATGTTGTTTCAGGTTCAAAGAGCATGTCTTAGTAAATTAAGAAAATGTGTAGTTGTACAGTGTACAGGGTGCTTACTTTAAACATATCTTAGTTAAATTTACGTATAGCAGTTTTTTTTTGTTATTCTACTAATAATCATACTCGTAAAGTTTCTACTTTGCTGTATGGTTTTATTGTTTTTATTTATTCATTTTTTTTTGTTAAAATAAATTTTTTAAAGTTTTTTTTTTCACTTTTAATTTATAATATTTAGCAAAAAATTGACTTCTGGTAGTAAATTTTGACATAAGATTCATAGGGAGTCCTTAAGTACACCTTATTGAAAGCCCCAGCGTATATCTTATCGAGAGCCCTCGAGTATGCCTTAATGATTTTAAATGCATTTTACGCGAAAACCGCTAGTCCTATTAATAAAGATAAGGTATATCTTTTTTCCATAGAAAACTCAGGGGAATATACCAGTAAGGTCAAAATGTTTAATATGGCAACACTGCAAAAATGTTGAAGTTTTTTATATATTTGATAGTCCGGACCTGGTATTTTTGATGGTTTGGGGGCATGTTTATAGCAGTTAATGCAAGACAATTATTAGCTAGAATTAATCAACAAAAAAAATTGCAGATCGTAGAAGCCGTTCAAAAGTTATTAAAAAAAATCGATTTTCAATTGTTACCTTTAAGAGCTAATAGCTCGGTAAAGAAGGGGCATAGAGCAAAAAGTTATATGAAGTTGTTACCTTATTTCAATCCAATCTACATGATTCCAAACTTTGGACCATACCTTTTGGGACACCCTGTATATATTTATTTACGAAAAATAAATAAATTTTATAAGTAATTTTACAGCTCTGGTATTCGTGGGTTAAACACATGTCAGATTATTTTTGTGTATTTATTTCACGAGTTCAATAAGATCAATTTGTCATTATTTATTAATTTTTATGAGTATTGGGGAATCATCTGGTCTGTTCTCTCGTCCAGGACGTTGCCGCCAACCTGACTTTTTTATATTGTTGTGTCCCAAACTAGCGTAGACACCAGTTGGTTTCTGTTGCAGTCGGAAGTAGCTCATTGCCTCTCCCATCACTATAAGGTTAAGTGGTGGAAGGTCTAAGAGACACTCCATGACTGCTGTTGGGGTTGTTTTAATTGCTCCTGTTATAGCTAAGCAAGCAAGTCTCTGTACCTTGGCTAGTTCTGTAACAGCAGTTCTTTGTCGCATTTTTGTCCACCATACCAGTGATGCGTATTTTATCATAGGCCTTACCACCATGGTGTATAACCAATAGACCATGTTTGGTTTAAAGCCCCATGTTTTCCCATGAGCGCGTCTGATTAACAGAAGAGTCATCTCCGCTTTCTTCTTATTTTCTGAAGATGATGGTTCCAGGTAAGTTTAGAGTCTAGGATGACACCCAAATATTTAACCTCTCCCACAATCTTGAGTGTTTCACCTCGTAGGATCAGGGATCCTAAGCCCTCTAGATTTCTCCTTTTGGTGAAGGCAACTGCGGCCGATTTAGAAGGGTTTATGTTTAGCCCCTTTTTTCTCGTCCATCTGTTGCATTTTATCCCTAACAGTATTGATTAATTTTCCTTGGGCCATAATGATGAGATCGTCTGCATATCCCAATGTTTGGTGTTCTTCAAGTTGAAGAACATTTAGTAGGTCATCCATGACAAGGTTCCATAGCAGTGGGGACAGAACTTCCCCTTGCGGACATCCTCGCTCAACCCGAGCTACAAGAGTTTCTTCAAGAATTGAAGTATATACTGATCTGCTCTTAAGCATGCAGTCTATCCACCTGCAGCTTGTTGCGTCGATCCCTCTGCGCCTCGACGCGTTTGAGATTGATGTTAGGGACGTGTTGTCAAATGTTTCTTCTATATCCAGGAAGGCACATATTAGTACCTCCTTGTATTTGAGAGCATATTCGGCTTTTTTTACAAGCTTATGTAATGCGGTTTCTGTGGACTTACCTGCTGTGTATGCATGTATGTCCTTGTGTAGTAAGTGCATTTTCCCTGATGTGCCTATCCAGCAACTTCTCTAGGGTCTTTAGCACAAACGACATTAGATTTATTGGTCTTAAAGCTTTTGCCCCATCCTGTGCGGTTTTCCCAGGTTTGGGGATGAATGCTACTCTGATTAGTCTCCAGGTTGTTGGTATATTGCCCAGAGCTAGACTGCCTCTTAAAAGTAGACACAGTCTATGTAGTAAAAGCTCTGGTCCTTTTTGGAGCATTACTGGATAAATGCCATCCATTCCTGGCGATTTATACGGTTCGAATAAGTTTATCGCCCATTTAATTTTGTCTACTTTTATCACTGATTTTGCTACCTGCCAGTCCTCCCTGGAGCAGTGTCCTGGGTTTCCTAGGTCTGAACTTTTGCAGTCTTCCAGTGACATGTTGGATATTTTGCATCCCGAAAAGTGTACCCTGAGTAGTTCTCTCATGATCTCATTTGCCGTTCTTGTGTGATCCCCGGTGGGTTTCTTTAAAGTAAATATTTGCGATAGAGGTTCTTTCGAAAGAATCTTATGGAGTCTTGCTGCCTGGTAAGTTCCTTCGATTTCCTCACAGTGCCTTCTTCACGAATCTCTTTTAGCTTTCCTCAATGCCTTGTTGTATTCGGTCAGGGCCTATTTGTATGATTCCCTATCCGATGATGCCCTGTTGTATTCTCTCCTTGCCCTCTTTTTTAGCTTGGTGAGTTCCTCGTTCCACCAGGGCACATTTCTCGAGTACTTTCTTATTACCAGCGGGCAGTTTTCATTGTACCCAGAAATAATGGCGTCCTGTATTTGATCCGCCGTTATTTCTAGGTTGTGTGTTGTTTATTTTTCGCTTTGTCCCTCTCAGGGTAGATTCCAGGTCTGCCTTAAAGGCTTCCCAGTCCGTTTTTCGAGGGTTGCGATATGTTTCTTCAGTAGGTTCATGTCTCCCTATCGTGAAGTTTATGTGTCTATGATCTGAGCAACTTATTGTTGTTTAATATTAGTTTAGTGTTTCATAAACATCGTTAATTAAGTTTAAAAGTTAAAATTATATATGTAAGTAATATCTTTATCATCCCGTATAGTACAATATATAAGATCCTTAAAAATGCTATATTTGCAATTAAATATCTCCGGAACTGTATTGTTCATAAATTTTATACTGCACCAATCAATGCAGTATTATTTAGATAATAATCGGTATAAATTTTTAAAAAATCCTAAGAAAGTGCCTCTCGTAAAAGAACTACCTTAAGTTTGCCGTTCTTATTCAAAGTTTAGCAATCGAATTAAGGTTTGGCAAATTAATTTTAGGTTTTTGTATACTCAAATCGCGTCTGGCTTATAATTGGCAATGATAAAAGTGTCTGGCAATAAAAAAACATATGTTTAGTAAACCTATATAAAGACAAAAATTGGAAATAAGGCTTTTTAAAATGTTTTCAAAATCTGGGGATATTACCTGTACAGGTAAAATGCGCACTACTAAACGCAACTGCTATCGCCAGCCAGATTGCCCAGGGTCTACCCGAAAAAGAAAGGAGGACAACGTATCAAAAAATCAGCTGACCAAAAATTATCTCTTGAAAACGTTGCTAGCTCCTATACTATTTAATATTATTTTTTACTTAAAACTGTTTTATCCTCTTTTATCAAAATTATAACCGTTGTAATTTTACCGCCGAGTTAAAAAAACCATTTTAAAATCAACTGTTGGGTTACGTTTTAGTTGTTGAGACAGCTTTACAACAAAAACAAAACCACTTTTATATTTCCGACATCGGCAAGGCAAGTCAATATATCGTGTACTTAATTCCCAGGAAAGCTCTAGGCCAGGATGGGATAAGTTCGTTTTGAAGGTAAATTGATTTGTTCCCGGGTTTATGTTTTTTCCGTAGGTAGTTTTAACAACAGGTTTGAAACGACCTTTGACAGGGGAAAAATATTGTGGTGAGACGAATAGACTCTTCGAATTTAATGGAATATTTGTGGAAAACATTTTTTTTTCTAAGATTTTTATGATACTTTAATACGATTTGCGTTAATAAAAAAAGAATTAACTGTGATGCCTACCTTGATTAGCAAATATTTCTCGTCTGAAGCGTTCTTTAGGAAGCGGCAAAAATCATTCTCGCTAAGAATTTTGGACTTCTTTGGCACATAGTTTTCTGATTTTTTTTTTATTAGGCCTGCAACTTCTGGTATTTCCCAATATCCGTATTTTGGTTTGCCCTCAGGGTTGATTTTAGCATGGAAAAGGTGCTCCATAATGTTGAAGACTTGTATTTGTTCGACACCCTTTCAAAGTACACCAACATAACATTTTCGAAAACGTTTGTACGTTATTTGCTTGTCTCCACTTCATAAATCGATGTAACTCGGTTTATATCGATCTCTTGACTTTGTTGGAAGTAGGTTTGACAAGTTAAACCCCTTTTTTTAAATTTTTCTTCAGAATCATTTTTTCGCGAAATCAAAATTTTTGTATCTAAATTGGTATCTAATCAAAAAAAAAGAAAACTATGACGGTTGCTATGGAATAAACCTACTTTGATTTTCTATATTTTTGACATAACAATAAAACCATAATAAATCATATTGAAAGACAGAAAGTTTTTAAAAAAATATTTTCCTGACACATTGTTGCGCAAAATACAATTTTCAAAGCTTGTTTAGCGTTGCAAACCCATTTTCAAAAGGTGTAAAAAAATACATTATTGTTTTTGGGCTAAGATTTATCCTATGATGATATGCTTTAAAGGTTTATTTGCGTTTAATTTAAAAAAGGAATTTAAGTAAAAATATAGTAAATATTTAGATTGTCCCGCTGCTATAAATACATAGATATTTTAAAAACATAACTTAAACTGGGCTTCAGATTGTTTTAAATACCGCCTTAGCTTTAAATACATCAAAGTTACTTTTGCATGTTTAGACGGATATTTTGGGTTGTCCAGGCTTTACAGAAATTGTTGTCATCCTAATACTGCAATTGTAATTCCAAGCACTTACCCATGTAGACGGCAATCTTTATAAGAACAATACAAATTACATCAAAAACACTTTTTAGTTAATCAGTGGTGGACTCTTTGTGTAAGGCATTGAATAATATATTTTTAGAGCCCAATAAGATTTTGGCTAGGATAGTTACAGGACTAAAAATCCAACCTCAAACCTATGGAAAACCTTAGCACCTTAAAGGCAAACTTCTAGGTATTTTATATCATAGTAATGAAATGACTGCTAAAAAATAGTGACCTATTCTAAAATGTAAGCATATGTATGTATACCGTGAGCGGCAAAGATAGGTCCGGACTAATGGCTTTTTAATACTTCTAAAGAAGATTTCATGTAGGAGGTATGCAAGTTGTAACTATAAAAAAGTTAAATAGGCAGAACTTTCGGTTGTCTTTAATAAACTTATTCTATCTATTAAACTAAACTGTCTAATTGTAAGCTTATTCTCGACGTTTGAAATAGATCAAATATTAATATTTATTCTTATTATTTTATTATATATATAGCCAAAGCCATAGAATAATGCCTTAATAGAAGATACAGGAGAAAATAACTATATGTACTGACAGTAAGGCAGAGATCGGGGCGCTAACAAATACAGTGCACAGATCAGAACTTACAAAAAGATGTCGGAAAGCAATTAATAAAATAACGAAAACCGCCAGAGTCTCCCTGCAATGGGTCTCTGGACACGAAGGGATCCCGGGGAATAAAATGGCTGACAAACTCGCCAATTTAAGAGCTGGGGACAATGAACCTGAATATACCGTGGGAATATCTTACAACACGGATATGACAGAGATAGTAACATGGATAGAGAAACGGTTCGATGAGAACTGGAAAAAGACAAAAGCCAGACAATCAAAGGCTATTATTGGGGAAGAACTATGGAAGGACCTACCGATGAACATAATGGACTTCAATAGGGTGCAAATGAGAAACCTGACAGGCATACTGACAGGTCATTGTAGAAACAGACAAGATCTTAACAAGATAGAAAAAAGCGAGACAAGTACATATAAATGGTGTGGAGAGGGAAGAGAGGACGCCATACATGTACTTAGAGATTGCCCAGCACTAGGGCACATCAGGGAAATGTCTAGGTACGGCATGGCTGGACCTAAATGACATAAGATTCCTACCACAAACGGGACTCGCATCACTAGTGAGGAAATTGGGGCTCTAGTAAGTAAAACGACAGCACCATATTAGTGTAAAAGGAATGCATACGTAAGGGACAGTACAGGGTGACGGAACATGTGTATGCTTAAGGGTTGGTGTAAAGCATAATGGGCTTAGGCCTCAGTGCTCAGGGCCTCAGCGAGGGAACTCACCATGCTACAATAGATAGATAGATAGATATTATTTTATTATCGTCATGTTTGCGTTAAACCCAATTTATTAGAAGGGGCTGCTGTTCTATAAAAATTTAAATATTATTATTTCATTAAAAACGCGTTTACAAGCAAAAATTACAGTACTATGCTAAGGTAATGAAAAAATTTTTATTTAAGAAATAAAAATTAATAAAACATCTTGAAAAAAGTGACATTGTAAAAAAACTGGTTAAGTCAAGCTACTTATATCTTAAATTTAAAAAACTAAAATATTATATTACAAAAGAAGGAGAAATAATAAGTAAGTAATATATTGTTGCAAAGAATAATGCTTTTTCTACAGTAAAGGAAAAATTTTAAAATATTTATCATATAAAATACTGCTGCAAAAAAAGGTAAAGCGAGGCTTATTTAGGCCTATATTAGAAGTCAAACACTATATATCAGATTTCTTTTAAAAAAACTTTGGGCGTTTGTGGAGCTAAAATAGGTTTTTTTTGTCAAGAATACATATATAGAACTGTTACCTTGAGGCATTTATATTTATCTTTTATTACTGGCAAAACATCTACCTTTAATTCTGCGGTACACTAATGACAAAAAAACTTTTATATCTTTGTACTAAGTTTGCCGAACTTACAGCCTTGTCTTAGGAGAGCTATCTGTCAGAAAACCGCTGCATTTAGCAGCAAAGTGCTCCCTTGCGAGCCGTAAGTTTTTACACTGGCTGGACTACCGCAGATGCAGCGCTATCATCAGATCGTCGAATACTGCATGTCGTAAATCTTGCTGTTTGTGTAATGGGGATTTTCAGCGGTTTGGATTTTACATTTTAAATTTATATTATTTATAAAGACTTGTGAAATTTAAAATTCTTAAAATATACTTGCAGTTGAAAGGGTTGCTTAATTTTAACAAAAGTAAGAGCACTAGATTTACATTTAACATGCATATAAGAACTTTTGCAAAAATCTTTTTTAAAAAAATTGTATAAATAGAAAAACTAAAATTTAAATGCGTGTCGAAAAAATGCTTGAGGTAAGACCCCAAAAACAAAAATGACTGCATTTCTAAAAGAAATCCTTACAATAAACTAAGGGCTTAACTTGGAAATAAAAGGAAAATAAATAATTTCAATTTAAAAAGTTAAAAAAAAGGTTTATACAGGTCAACAGAATATAAAAATCTAGGGATGTAATACAAAGAGTACTAAAGACAACAACGAAATAAGGGAAAGCCACATTATAAGGCAAAATATATAGACTAATAAAAAAGAATCTTGTCAGAACTGAATCTTTTTTGTTTAATAAATTTTAAAAAACCTGTATTGCAGTGTCATTGAATTATTTTTGCCAACGACCCAAATTTACCTTAATATAATCAGTCAAAAAGCCATTATTAAACAAAACTTCTTAAAAAAACAACATTATTGAAAAGTTTTTAATATATACTAATAAATATATATTAATGATTTTTTTTTAATTTGTTTAGTTAAATCGGTGTTTTTTATTGTAAAATTTAATTTTATTGCTTGACTTTAGTTAATATTTAATAAATGTGGAAAAATATAGAAAGTATAAATAAAAAACAAAAGGATTTTGCAAATAAAAAAAAAATATATGCCGGAAAATACTAAATTTGTATAATGTAATGTTCTCTAAAATCTCTAATAATTTAATGTTATTACAACAAAATATTCGCTCTTTTAAACTGGATAAAATCAAATTTATGCATTTCTTTTAAGGATTTGTAAAAAACTTAAAAGTTAGTGACCCACACAAAAATTAAAATAAGTGATAATAACTGTAAATTACTCTTGCTTTTATATACATCTTGGATCTTAAAATTAAATATTAATTAAATAAAAATGGGTCATATTAAATTTTAAAACTTAAACACTAAAATTAACCTAGTCTAACAGAAACAAGTTATTTGCTTAATGAGAAAAACCAAGACTTTTGACCAGAAAGCATTTTAGTCAAAATAAATTACCTACAGATAACGTTTATTTTATCAAAGCATTAAGTTATTACTACTATTTGCAACAATTCTTCAAGTCTATTAAAAAAGCCTAACACTATAAACTATTTAATTATACTTGGTGGTGCGTCGCCGAGCGAAATATAGAAAATCCCATTTTACCGAAAAAATGTAAGATAACTTTTTAAAGAGACCAATCTGACAAACCCTCGTGCCAAGTTTTAAAAAATTCTAATAAGCGAATCTTAAATTATTTAATTAAATGTAATTGCTAAATTACCAAATTTTCGGTTAAGGTAAAACCTAACAGACACCAGCCACCAGCAAACAATTTGTTAAAAGGCTTTGTCAAATCTTACGTACAGCCAAATACAAAGAATTTTTTTTTGTTTTATCAATCTCACAACCATTACATTCAAAGTAAAAGACACGTTAACAATTTATCAAACCTTTTATTTAGTGTAACAATTAAGTTTAACTAATAACAATTATTACTATCGATCGATAAAAAAATAATTTTATCATACTAGAATTTAATTAAACCAATAGCAGTATCTAAAATGTTTTCATTCCCATTAAGCCCGTCTGGTCCATTTTAACCATTAAACTTACTGTTAGTAAATTTGAGTCCAAAGCCATCGCCATAAATAATTGTAAATGTTTAACTCAGAAGATCGAAAATAGATTCGAAAAAAATGAGAACTGAACTCTTAATATTTTACTAGGTATGAAAAAATAAAATAAAATAAAATACAATAACTTTTTAAAAAATAATACAGAATTACATAAGAACATTACTAAATCAAATGTTTAAACAACCCTCCATTAACAGCTAACAACATCCCAACCGATCATAAAATTCATTTCTAACGTTGCTAAGTTAATGTAGCGAAACTTGGTTGTGGCTGTGTGCACGTAAGAATTTAGGAAATGAAGAGACTTTGTATTTCGTGCAAATTTTTATTAAAAAAATCCTAGCAGAGCGCTTTCGGTAAAACCATCATCAGTGCTATCTACAAGCAAGAAATGAACTTTAAAAGAAAGATTGAAAAATTTTGTTGGAATATTTTAAGGGAAATTTTCAAAAAATGTATTTTAGTGATTTTTTAAATTTTTTATATTTTAAAATTTATTTTGCGTGAAATTAAACATTAAATATAGTATATCAATGTGAAGTGATGAATTTAGTAGACTTGGTATGTAAAAGAAAAAGCAAAAGAAAATAAAAGTTCAAAACTTACTCGTCGTCAAGCAGGAGCCGCAGCAAATTTGAGCCAACAAAACATTTAGAGGGCTTCAATAAAATATCACATTATTACACAAATTTAAAATAAAAGTCAAACAACATTAATATTTGTTACATTTTCCCTTATTAAAGGGTGAAATTTAAAATTTTTTAAAAACTATACCATTTTGTGGAAAGACGAACATGTGATTATGTTAGGTTAGGAACCAGTTGTACTGACGTATAAAAAAGGATAGACAATCATTTTAAAGGGTATAGAAAAGGAAGTACTACTCCGAGGTTGTTTAGAGTGTGGTTGTTAAGAACTGTAAAATTATTATGTTTAAAGGCTGTGTTAGAGAAATGGAATCAAAAAACAATTTTAAGTAATGAAAATTTGTTATAACTTTAATATAATTAAGAAATCGTAATTTGTAGTAAATTATGACAAATGTGAAAATATTTATGAAAACCGGGGGGCGCGTTCAAGAAATCAGATTGAGATATTTTATTTTGAAACTTTTAATATAACTGAGAAATTCTTACTTCTAAACAGAAACGTAAATTATAATGAACTATGAAAAATTTTGAAAATTGTTTTGTTTGAGAAACGTTACAGAGTGAAAATTTGGTTTTTCAAATGAAAAACTCCAAAAAGAAAAAATATTTTAAAATTTTTTAAAAACCTTTTTAAAAAGAAGAAATTTTGAAAAAGAAAAATTAATATCTAAAGGTCCCTAACTCATTCTCCTGACATTCCCAGGGGTCTAGCAAAGAAGCTCACAAGGTTGGGAAAATAGTAGAGGAGATGTTAGTGGAGTTAGAAAGGAAGCGGTTGCGTTGTTAGATAGGGGATTATTATGGTTATAAGGAGGACATAGCGGAGAAGGAGTGTGAGGTTCTTTGAGACCCCCAGGAATGGAGGCAGGCCGAGTGCAGCAGACAAATGAAAAAACTTTAAATTAATTGACTGTTATGTTTGGGTCAAAAAGATTGTTTTTAATAAATTGAATTGTTGAAAAGAATATGGAAATCATGTAATATGCAAAGAACAAGGACGTTGGATCTCCCAAAAATGGGGCTAAAGCGTAAATTGTTTTTTCATCATCGAGTGATTTAGTTCATAAGACGCCTATGTAAAGGTAAAAAAGATCTATTAAGGTTAACTTGAGTGTTAAGACATAAGTTGTTGGTATTAAGCTCTTTGTTTATTTCTATGTCTTCGAGAAAATCTAGTCTATTAAAGTTTTTAGATGTAGTATTGTGCAAGATTTTTGAATTTTTTGTGGACTAAAGTTGTGTTTGAGTTCTTTTAAATGTGTGCCAAAAGCCGAAGTTGATCTTGTTAGATGTTCTGTTATTCTAGTTTTAAGGGGTCTACATGTTCTACCAATATAAGAGCTATTACAAGAGTCACAATTTAGAAGATATATGCCACTTTTTGAGAGTTTATCTATTTTATCTTTTGAGTTAACCAATTGAGATCCTAAATTTAGTTTGGTTCTATAAGAAATTTGAATATTCTGAAAGTGATCTTTAAAGCACTTAGTGACCTTCCCGTTGACAACCTCATTAGTGAATGGGATAGCAATGTATTTAACTGATTCCGTGTTGTCAGGAACTTTCTATTAATCTGTTGACGATTTTAGGATCAAAATTATTATTGTAAGCAATTTGTTTAAGAATGTTAATCTCATTTAAGTAATTTTCTTTTGACATAGGAATGTTAAGAAGTCTATTTATATAACAATGAAATGCTGCTAATTTATGCTGCATGGGGTGGTTAGAGGTTTCAGAAATTATATGGTCTGTTTGAGAAGGTTTCCTGTATATAGAAAAAGAGAGTTGTTCGAGACTTTTTGTATAGTTATGTCTAGAAAATTGATTTTATTATTATCTTCTATTTCCAAAGTAAATGAGATTTTAGAATGAATGTTGTTAATTTTTTGTAAGAGGGTTTGAGCACCATTCTCATCACAGTCCAAAAAGCACAACAGTCATCCACGTACCTAAACCAGTGTAAAATTTCCGGATTGTTATTGGAGATAATTGATTGGGTCTTCTAAATGATCCATAAAAATATCTGCTAAAAAGGTGAGAGGCAGCTGCCCATTGCTAAGCCGTCAGGTTTTTGATAACATTGATTGTTAAAGCAAAAAAGTCTTGTGATAAACAAAGGTTAAGCAATGATGTAATATTAATAACTGATGTTTTGATCAAGATTTTTTCGATAAAGAAGGTTGGTAGCAATTCGGACAGCTTCACTTTTGGGACAGTGGTGAAAAGGTTAGTAACGTCAAATGATACCATTAAACTTTAGGTGGTAGGTTAATATTTTTTAATTTATTAACTAAATCCAAAGTATTACTTACCCCATATGTAGGTCTGAAACTTGTAAAAGAGTTGAAAAAATTAAGTACAAATCGAGCTAACATAGAAACTGGTGTGTTAGTGAAGCTGACTACTGGTCTAATTGGGATATCATTTTTGTGAATTTTAGGTAAGCCATACAACCTAGGCATAGATGGGTTACTAGGTATAAGGTTCTTGGGTGCATCATTATCATCGAGGAAATCACTAAAATGCTTCAAAACATTCTTAGTTCGTCTAATAAAAGCATTAAAAGGATTATTATTTAAGATTTTAAAGTTATTTTCATTAAAAAAGTTTCAACCTTTTGTACATAAACTGTTCTGTCCATCACAACCAAACAGTTACCCTTATCTGCCTTAGATAAGACAAGATTTTTTCTTTTATTTTCGATTTCAAAATTTTAAGAGTTTTAAGGAGTGAGTCTGAGAAAGTAGTGACTTAGATTTTTTTATGTTTTTGTTAAATTTCGTGTAATACAATATGTAAGTACGTTTAATCAGTAAGGACTTTGTTTCTTTTCATGTAAGTGAATTCGAGTGGAAATTTGTTCGATAAGTACATCATTGCTCTTTGTATTACCAAGATTTGTTTAACTAATCATGTTATAAAATGATTAATCCTACCACCTAATATGTTTAATGGATCATTTGACGTTACTAACTCTTTTACCACTGTCCTCAAGACGTGAATGACTTGTGCTGCGAGATTGCTACCAACCTTCTTTACAAAAATTTACAACACTTCATTCTAAAATCATCATTGCTTACTTTGAAATAAAGATAATTTTAAAATCAATTTTCAGACAACCTACGGTCTCGAACAATCCTCTCTTTTCAAACAGACAACTTCTCCAAACAGACCAAAATTTTGAACGTTCTAGACACCTGCAGCATAAATTAGAGCATTTCACTTTTATATAAATTGAACTAACATTCTATGTCAAAAAAATTACTTAAATAGAAGATAAATTTAAACAATTTCTTAGCATAACTATTTTATCTAAAATCTCGAACAATCTAATCTTTTTATAACAGAAACCTTAAATCAGACAAAATTTTCTGAAACCTCAACACCGATCAGATAAATAGCATTGCTATCCCTTTATAATAGTTTTAACGATTCCTAGTCAAAAGATATTCTTAGAATGATTAAATTCTTAAAAATCACAATAAATTTAGATCTAAATGTACGATTAACTCAAAAGATAAAAATTAATAAATCAGAAAAGTGGCATTTCTTCTACATTTGACCTTGAATAGCTTAAATATTGTAGCCATTCGACTAAGACTGTAACGGAACATCTAAGTGCAAGATCACTTCGAATATTCAAACTTATAGAACTCAAACAAATTTAACTCAATTGTTAACTCAAAATAAAATAGTAAATCAAAAATGCATATATCTTCTAAAGACTCTTGAATAGTCTTAATTTTCGAACATTAGACAAAACTAGAAACAGAACATCTAACAAGATCAACTTATGGCTTACACATTAAAGAACTAATACACACTTTGTCCCACAAAGAGTTAGAACAAATCTTGACATGATGAAAAAACAATTTACGCTTTAGCCCCATTTTTGGGAGATCCAACGTCCTTGTTCTTTGCATATTACATGATTTCCATATTCTTTTCAACAATTCAATTTATTAAAAACAATCTTTTTGACCCAAACATAACAGTCAATTAATTTAAAGTTTTTCATTTGTCTGCTGCATTCGGCCTGCCTCCATTCCTGGGGGTCTCAAAGAACCTCACACTCCTTCTCCCTATGTCCTCCTTATAACCATAATAATCCCTATCTAACAAGCAACCGCTTCCTTTCTAACTCCACTAACATCTCCTCTACTATTTTCCCAACCTTGTGAGCTTCTTTGCTAGACCCTGGAATGTCAGGAGAATAAGTTAGGGATATTAATTTTTCTTTTTCAAAATTTCTTCTTTTAAAAGGTTTTTAAAAAATTTTAAAATATTTTTTTTTTGGAGTTTTTCATTTGAAAAACCAAATTTTCACTCTGTAACGTTTCTCAAACAAAACAATTTTAAAATTTTTCATAGTTCATTATAATTTACGTTTCTGTTTAGAAGTAAGAATTTCTCAGTTATATTAAAAGTTTCAAAATAAAATATCTCAATCTGATTTCTTGAACGCCCCCGATTTCATAAATATTTTCACATTTGTCATAATTTACTACAAATTACGATTTCTTAATTATACTAAAGTTATAACAAATTTTCATTACTTAAAATTGTTTTTTGATTCCATTTCTCTAACACAGCCTTTAAACATAATAATTTTACAGTTCTTAACAACCACACTCTAGACGACCTCGGAGTAGTACTTCCTTTTCTATACCCTTTAAAATGATTGTCTATCCTTTTTTATACGTCAGTACAACTGGTTCCTAACCTAACATAATCACATGTTCGTCTTTCCACAAAATGGTATAGTTTTTAAATTTTTTTAAATTTCACCTTTTAATAAGGGAAAATGTAACAAATATTAATGTTGTTTGACTTTTATTTTAAATTTGTGTAATAATGTGATATTTTATTGAAGCCCTCTAAATGTTTTGTTGGCTCAAATTTGCTGCGGCTCCTGCTTGACGACGAGTAAGTTTTGAACTTTTATTTTCTTTTGCTTTTTCTTTTACATACCAAGTCTACTAAATTCATCACTTCACATTGATATACTATATTTGATGTTTAATTTCACGCAAAATAAATTTTAAAATATAAAAAAAATTAAAAAATCACTAAAATACATTTTTTGAAAATTTCCCTTAAAATATTCCAACAAAATTTTTCAATCTTTCTTTTAAAGTTCATTTCTTGCTTGTAGATAGCACTGTAATAAAAATTTGCACGAAATACAAAGTCTCTTCATTTCCTAACTTTCCAAGGCGGATCCAATTTGATTTTGAAATTCCAAATAGGTTTCTGCTGTCAGGTTATAGTCCATAAAAAAGGGTCTTATAATATGGTGTCTGATAATTTCCACGAATATATTTGTTTTTTGGGGATATTATGTGTAATACCGGCAATTCTAAACATTTGGTTCATTGTTGAGGGCAAATGTACGTACATTTATCTGTAAAACAAATATTTCTTAAAAAATTCCTATCGTTATTTGCTCTTTCCATCATTTCCAAACAAAATGCCATTCTTCGCTCTTCATCCCCTTCCTGCAGCCCTTAATGTTTTTTGAATATATACGAATAATATTTGCGTTTTTTCAAAGCGCGCAATACCTTTGTATGATGTTTATTTACCTCATGCCCAAGAACTTTCGACCTAACTAACCATTTTGTTTTTCTCCACACTCAGTAGAATATTAAGATCTCTGTTCTCTCTTTCTTCGGCTCTATTTTCGATATCCTGAGTTAAACATTTACAATTATTTAATACCGTACCTTTGGACTCGAACTTACTGATAATACGTTTAGTAGTTGGAATGGACGGACTGGGTTTGTTGGAGAAATAAACTGAAGACATTTCAGATACTACTCTAAAACTGTTTCCCGCAAAATGCCACCTTATTATGGATACTTTTTCGTAGATTGAATAATTTTTATTTTTTTAAATACCGACTATCACTGATTTATTGACACTTTTTCTTATGCCAGAGACAATACTCATTTTACTAATGCCTGTTCGTTTTTAGCTGAACCGAAAATTTAAAAATTTTTAAATTACATTTAATTAAATAATTTAAGATACGTTTATTAAAATTTTTTGAAACTTGGCACCAGAGCTTGTCAGATTGGTCTTTTCAAAAAGTTATCTTACATTTTTTCTGTAAAATACACAGGGCAGCCAATAATTGACCCCCCTAAAATTTACATGGGATTTCCTATGTTCCGCTCGGCGACGCACCGCCCGGTATATTATGACTTATTGACGCTGTTAAATATAGAACATCAAAGACAAAATAATAAAAACTTCTAAGATGAGAGTCTTAATTTTACCTAACTTGGTTTTTTAATATCGATAATACCTAATTAATACTGTATAAAAATTGAATTTTTAAAATTACTATTAGGTTTCTGTTTTTTTAATTGAAACGTGTTTTCCTTAACAATGCGGTTATAATGATACTTGCAAGAATTAGTTATTCTTGGTTTTACTTTCGCACTTGTTTTTAAGAGAAACGACAAAACTTGTTCTTTTATAGCTTTTCTATTTCCCTTCGTCTACAGAATACCAAATAAGTACAATTTATTATACTAGCATTTTATGTAAAGCATGTATAAAGGAATTGAAAAAGAAACATTTTTTTTCTGCAATATTGGAATTTTAAATGGTTTTTTTGGGCTTCCGTTTGATACAATAAATATTTTGTTTGCGTTATTTTTTATGGTTTGCATAAAAAGCAAATAAAATAAAATAATAGTGGATACATAATATTTAGTTATTTAATATAGGAATAAAAAACAATACTGATAAATACCTTGTATGTTAAGATATGCGCAGCATCTATATTTTTAAAAATAAATAGCGAGATTTTTTTATCTTAAAACAGTCACCTCACAAGTCTGTAGAGTACGTGTTTAAAGTAAGGTTTAATGCTAACAAATTAAAAAAATTGTAGGATTAAAGGTGAACAAAGTTTCTTTGCAAACACTGTTTGGCCATTAATTATTGTAAAACCGCAAAGTACGCCAGGTAGGGACTCCAGATGTTTATTTGATAGTAAATATTTGAGAAACTATAAACAAAAAAAAAATGAAATTAATTTTCAATTTCCAAAAAACCTACTCAAATTGAAGCAGATTTGAATAGAAAATTAAGTGGATTTGTTCGCAACAGTAAAATTGTTAACAACAATAATTAAATGGTATTAGAAAATTCCGGAATATTTTACCTCGACGTACAAAAGACCATTAAAATACACTCAGTTATTATTAACGACAGCTAAGTTAACGAAAGCAAGATAGCTTACATAGTAAATAAATCAAATGGACTAATACCCAATAATGTTTTCTTATTGGGTGCCACATTTAATACTTATTAAATAAATATTTTTGCAAGTATTTAAATTTTATTTTTAAAATTTAACGCTTATTTTATTAACGGTTTTGGTTAATATACAGGGTGTCTGAAAAATAAAGTTTCTATTGTTAAGTGCGTTTTTTTTATGTACCAAATTGCGACTTTATTCAATTCTACATTAAACATTTATAATACTTTATACGTTAATTATTGTTGGTTTTTGACTTAACGACCTATTATTATAGTAATATTTGATCTACTCATGTAACAATTAAAAATGATTTAAGAATAAAAACAATTTGTATAATTTGTTTAACATCATATAGTAAATGTTTAAACTGCTGACCGTTTTTTAATTTCTATTTCCTGTTATAATTATTTTAAAATATTTATTTTAGTGTCAGAGTGACAAATTTAGTTACTTTGGTATGTAGTTAATTATCTTAATGCCCGACTGGTATATTATTTAATAATAATAATATTATGTTAAAGTCAGTTAAATACGAAATATTACCCTAGGACGTTATTAAAAAAAATAACTCCAATAAATAAACAATAAATTATCTTCATTTAAGCATTTATTACGAAAATACAAACATACTTACACAATATACTTATCATAATAAAAATTATTTTTTAAAGTAAAACGTACAATTTTTAAACTGACCGGAAAATTCCACATTTCCATACCCCACCGCAGTTGCTGTGTTACGTGAAGTAATACTTTTCCCAAGGGGCAAGGGAAACATTAGCCAATTTCGAGCTTTTACTATCATCCACATACCCTCGTGCTACCGAAGAACTCTTCCAGCCTCCTAACCTCATTAAGCTCTCGGAACTACCTCCCGCATCAGAATAAACTGTTGCCGCTGTACGTCTTAAACAATGACCCGTGTACGCCTTAGCATCAGGTAAATCCAAATATGTAGCAATCTTAAAGGGTATATTTCCAAATGTATTTTTACCTATAGGCTGCACAGTACATCGTTCATCACGATAGCACAAAAAAACCTATCAATAGGTGCACTTTTAGGTCGCAAAGACACATAGTCCTGAATTAACTTTGTTGCGCACATTTCACTGTCATTAATAACCAAAAAGTTCCTTGCTTGCTCATTTTTACTTTGTGGAATGTCAATAAATATATGCTGACCCATATCACGCACATCGAAAAACTTCGTTTTCACAAGCTCGTCCCTTCTACAAGCTCCGAATACACCTATCACTAATACAACTTTATCTGCCAAATATCTTTCAGTCGGCGCTTCTTTCAAAAAAGTTATAACTTGTTTGCGAGTCACGACTTTTTAGGCTGATAATTTCTCCCAAGTTGCTTTGGGAACTGTTGCAGAGAAATCAACTTTTTATTACTTCTTATCTTCTTATGAACTATTAATTCTTTACGTAACATTGGAAACTTTGTCCAAAGGGAATTTGGAGAATTTGACTCTGACAAATCTTAAAAATAAGCCATCGAAACGGTTTCGTCTACACGGTCCACGCAGTGTTCCGTCAGCCAGGCCTTAAAATGGAAATATTCTTTCTCGTAAATCCGCCTAGTTTTTTCTGACACAAGCGCATGCTTAGCTTTCGCAGCTTTCACTAAAATATCTTGGGGAGATGGGTATTTTTCACTACTTCGGACATTTATATACCTCAATCGCAAAATTATTTTTTATGTGCTGTCTTATTGACAAATAACTTACAACCATGGTTACCACAATTACGTTTCGACATTTTTTCAGGTAAATGTTAATACTTGATTTGGTTTAAACTAATACATTCAAAATTCATTGAAATTTTTCTCATATAAAGAATATTTAGTCGAACATTAAACGTTGAAGGCACCACGGGTATAAAGGATAATAACGCTTTCAGTCAACGTATATCCCTCGGGCCAAAGGCCCTCTGGAAACACACCATCGACCTCAAGCGTTATTATCCCTATCCCTTGATACCTTAATAACTATTAAAACCAGCAACAATTGACATATTATAAGGTATAATATATTTTTAATATAGAATTAAATAAAAAGTTATAATTAGGAAAAATAAACAGTGCATTCTATTAAAAAAAAACATACTTTACCATGAAATCTCCCAGTGTTTTTATCAATATTGTTAATAAAATAAGTGTTACCAAACATATACTTTTTTATTTAAAGTTTTTTTTTTATGTACAGAAGCAGAGATTTTGGGTGTATAAATAGAGTTGGGACACCCTGTACAATACTAGGTAAATAAAAGATGAGCTGTAAAAGATCGCAATAGATCAAACTCATTATCTCACTAACATCCGCTTAAATAAAAATTGCTTTGCGCTCGCACCTACGTCAGACTTTTAATGTGTCTGGCAAGGAGTAGAAATTCCGGAAACTGTCTGGCTACTGCGGTAACATCTTCTAATAGTCCCCCAAGTAACAAAAATAAAACTTAGCTCTTACACCATAACAAAATATAAGGATAATTTTTTACATTTTAGGGCTGTCTGGCAGGACATTAAAACTGCTTTGGGAAAATATAAAAAACTTAGTTTTATACTTTAACGAATTTAAGTTACCATTTTATATACCTTTGTTATAGTAAAACCAATATTAATTGAAAATCGCAATTATAAGATGACTGCTTTAAATTAAAAAAATATCCGCCTTTAATTATATAAAAATATTTTTATATTTTAATGCGTAGTCCTGGTATGCTACATTAAAGATACCGCTCGTCGGCCAAAAAAACTAAAATTAGTTGGAATGCATTAATGCCTCTTCAGTCCGTCTTGGCCGTGCAGTGGTAGATATCTCTAAAAAGTGGACAAAAGCATAAAATTAGGCATGTAATGAAATAGAAATAATCGAGTTTAAATTTGAATTTTTAATAAAAAAATTATATTTTAATTAAAACATATATTCAATTTATTTCGGAAGTATAAAACGGAATTTTTATTATATAAATAATTTTTCGTACTATTTAGATTTTGCCCATTTATACTATGTATTAACCACTGTATTCCTACAAGTAACAACAGTTCTTTTATTAATACAATTTCGCGGCAGTGGCATTCGTCAATTGAGCAGATTTCTAATCTTTAAGTTTTTTGATTTAAGTGAGTGTTCGAGCTTTATATTTATTATTTTATTTATACGGACTTTGACAAAGTAAGATTATAGGTACGTTATTAAAAACTGATTACATTTCATTTTTTTTTTTTTGATAGTTATAGATAGAAGAATGTAAAATACCATACTTATTTTTATTTTATAGGTACAACACGAATTTTGGCATTTTGGAGGCCTTTTGAATGTAGCGACGACGATGCCCAAGCTAACCTTAAGCAGGATGACTCGTCAGAACTAATATTCAATAAAGACTTGCATCCATAAACGCAACAAGTTGTTTTAAATATGTTTAATTGTTTAAAAATTGAAAATTTTGGCTATGAAACCACCATTATCCAGAGGATCAGTGAGCTAACAATAATTTCTCGTACAACAATATATCGTGTTGTTAAGGCAGGGGTTGTTATTAATCATGAAGTGAAAGAAAAACATTTGCATGAGAAACAAAAACACATTAATAAAGCAATAAAGGATGACATTCGCCGCATAGTATATGACTTATATAAGCAGTATCAAGTGCCAACCTTTAAACTAATTAGCGAGAAACTAAAAGACTTTGATTATGAATATAAATCCCCAGAAACCCTTAGAAAAATATTATTAGAGTTACGTTTTTGTCACAGAAAATTAAACAATCGCATGATTATAATGGAATCCAAGGGAATTTTTAAACTAAGGCAGGATTATTTGCGACAAATAAAACATTATCGGGAGTGCAACCGAAATATAATATATGTTGATGAGACTTGGTTTGACACTCATGATGTTTATATGGTTGGGTGGATGATTCCAATAAATCCTGTTTAAACGCACCATGCTCTAGAGGAAAGCGCATTATCATTTTACATGCGGGAAATGAAAATGGATTTGTTCCTAACGCTCTTTTATTGTCTGCTAAAATATTAAACAATCATGCGCTGATTACCACGAAGACATAACTGCCAGCCTCTTCGAGAAATGGTTTCTGGAGCAATTATTACCCAACAGTCCAGATAATTCAGTTATAGTTATGGACAACGCATCTTATCATTCCCGTAGGAGTATTAAACTACCCAACACAGGCACCAAAAAGAAGACATTTTTAAAATTTATGAAACACAAAAACATGGATATTCCAAAAACAAACAAACTAAAAAGTTTTATTGCTTTTAATAAAACAACAAAACTTAAAGCAGAAATATTTTATTGACAATCATGAACTTGTTAAAACTCAAAATCATACTAACCTTAGTTTGCCACCATATAGAACTTATTTGGGCTGCAATTAAACATTTTTGCGACAATTAAACCAATCGCCAACTTCAGACCCTACAGTTTCAGCTAAGATAAGAACAGCTGTTGACGATATAAATAAAACAGATATATGGAAAAATGTTGTGGCTCATGTAATACAAAAAGAAAATAGATACATTGTCTTGCTTCTGTTAACCCAATTGTAATTCAACCTGGACTTGTCAGAGTCAAGATAGTGACGATTTCGACAGTGATTACTCGTTGTGATTATTAAAAATATTGAGATATTGTAAATACATTAAACCCTTTAAGTATACATATTATTTTGTATATAATTGTAAAATTGTGCATCCATTAATATTATAATATTAAATAACTTATACGTCTAATTAAAAATCGTTTTTTGTATACACTAATACTGCACGTTAATACACGGAGACGGTGGACGAAAAATATTAATAAACTTGTTTATTTTCTTTCTCCAATAATTTTATATTATTAATACTATATATTTATATTTCGACGCCTATGGATTCCCACGTCACCTCAAATAGATCTACCGAGCCGACTTTTTTATGCCATTTCAATTCACAATGGCAATACTATACGTGTTACGGGACAAAGGAACTACTATTCAAATTTCGTAGTTGCTGATCCTTCTTACCTGTGTTTGAAGCAAGCGCAGAAAAACTTTCATGAAATAACGAAGGTCTGGCCGTCGCGGCTCTTGCTTTATTTACCAAATCATCTACTTTACTCAGCCATACGAATTATGTAAATAATTTCATGCAGTAAAATTTTAAATAAAAGTGATTCATTCAAAAAAAGTTGGTTGGTTAATGGTAAATCTACTTTTTAACACACCCTGTATGCAAAAAAGGTGCCAAAAAGGCGAAACAAAAAATCAAGAATTTTTTTCAATAATAAATAACCGATTTTTAAATAAAGGTGTTTCATATTTTAGCCGCTCACTGTATTAATAAACAGACAACAATCTGATTTGGTGCGGCTAAGCGTAAAATTGCTTGCAACAAGATGTACAACTGACAGCTATTTTTACCTAAAATGTAGTAACAAATTACACAAAAATCCTTTTATGTTTAATTAGTGTACGCCATTAATACAGCGTATAAAATCAGGCTATACCAATGCTATTTTTTCCCTGAATGCATTAGGAATATTTCGAAATGTAAAAGCGCTCTACTAAAAATTTAAACAACAAAGACAACTTGTTTTTCAAATAAAACATGGTCTTTTGTAAATATATAAAAGCTTTAATAAAGAATGATATGAGTCAGTAGACTGAATAGACATAAAACATTTTTTTAAATGTATTACTCAAGTAAGTCGGTAGGTTTAAAGGACAAAAATTTGTACTCGTACTTTTTAAATTTATTTTCTTTTAGACAACTGTAAATCTAAGCAATTTTGTCACCCGTTTTTAATATTGGTTACAGTTATAAGTGTTAAAAAGTGTAATTTTTGTATCTAGTTCTATTTAAAATAAATTTTTAATTGGTGTTAAGATAAGTTTTCATTTAAAAAAATATATGCGGTTTTTCTTAAAAATACACACAGCGACAAAAAACTTGGACCCCCAAATTTCTTCGAAAAAGATTTTTTTTATGTATATCATAAAATATGTTATTCTCTTACTAGCTTATTCATTCTTTTTTTTAGGTGCAAAAGTATTGGGTGATAAAAATAAATATAAAAACCAAATTAGGTGCCAAAAATTAATTTTTCAAAATTCCTAATTAAAAAAAAATCAATTATGAGAAAAAAAATTACAAAAATACTCCGTGTGACCGCCTCTGTTCTCGATACATTGATTGACTTGCCTTTTCATTGAGAAAATAAGATTATCGATCACTTCTTGAGGAATATTGTTCCACTCTTCCAGTGCCGCCACAATCATCTCCTGAAGGGTTATTGTTAGGTTTGGTCTCCTGAATATGGCTTGTGAAAGCATATCCCACATGTGCTCTATCGGATTTTTGTCCGGCGATTGTGCTGGCCCGTTCATTTGCTGGACTTTGGCTTCAGCTAATAAGTACATTTTGGATCCTCCTAGTGCGATGTGGACGGGCGTTGTCATCCATAAAAATGAAATTTGGCACAAATTCTTTTCTTCAAGGCAGAATAATTATTGGCCTTATAACTTTTTTCAAATACTTAGATGTTTCCCGTCAGCAAGTCTGGTATGTGAATAAATGGAGTGTGATAACCATGCATAATTTCCCCCAAAACATAACTGTCTCTCCTTGGTACCCTCCATACCCTTACACGACGGCTGTCACTTGTCAATCTAAATCGGGACTGATCTGAAAAAAGAACATTTCTCCATTGAGGTAAAAGTCATCTCCTGTGTATACGGCCCCATGCTAAGCTCTATGTGCCCTAGTAAGGTCGTTTTGATCGCAAATTGGCACCAGCCAGCCTTTGTCGAATTGTGGGCGAAGAAATAAACCTTTCGCACGTTCTTCTAAAATGCGTTCCTACCGCTATAACTGTGATATTCCGATTGCCTCGAACAAAGTTGGCTAATATCGATCCTCTCTTTTATCTGTTATTTTTCGAGAGTGTTTTTGTGATTAAAACTTCAATTCTTCACGTTGGCATGCAATTTGAAAACACGGAAATTTGATTTAATTTTTATATTCTTATCATAATCCTTTGAGCCCTTTTGAGCGCTGCGAATTGCATGCTATCAATTATTACAGCTTCAATTTGTTTGTACTTTCCTACTTCCTTATGCTACAACGGCAGGCAGTAAAATAACACGAAAAAACACAAAAATTCTTCGCAAAAATGAAAGCGCTTTTCCTTACAACGGGAAAGCGTGCGGCGGCCAAGAACCTGTCTACCTTTTACATTTTAAGGTTAATTATCAACCCTTAAAAGGGAAAGCGGTATAAGATGGGAGACCATCACCTGTCATCATCTCCCGATCTATATTGACCTAAATACTACTACATTCTTAAGAGCGGCACTTATAAAAAAATATGTCAGCATTGGGATCAACAGTCAATCTGTATAATCCACTATAAGGTCTCCTATTTACAGCTCCAGTTTCTTGAAAAACTTGCACTATTCTGATAACAGACGTCCTAGGAATGCCAAGACGTGCTAAAATCCTATGATTTGAACAGTTCTGTTGATGGAAGGCGATTATTCCAGCTGTATCAAAACCTGAAATTTGATGGCCACAAATTATATTTCTTGAAATTTATACGACACTGACAATTTTCAACAAATGTTGGAGTTAAACAAAGTTATACGGTTTGGTGGCGTTTTTTATTTATGATAAAAAACAAAATTTAATACGAGATTATTTCTACATAAATAAAATTTTGGTAAAGGTTTTAGATTTATCGTTATACTGGGGGTCGAAGTTTATTGACGCTGTGTTTATAAGGGATATTTATGGTATATCCATTAAAATTACACATTTTATACATTAGAAAGAGTTCTACCAAATAATATGCCGAAAAAATTTGGAGATCCACGTTTTAGTCTTATTTTTATATATTTTATTTAACACTGCAATTAGACGTTACCTAATGGTTATTTTAAAGTCTTGTAGTTTTTTAATAGATTTGAATTATTATTGTATAGACAATACTAAAAAAAAATATTAGTCAGTGCGTCATTTCGCTGCTTTATTTATTTTTTAATTAACAGTTTTGATATTTGAAACAAAGGTATAGTTCATTGGGAGCCATAGTTTAATTAAATATAGCTTTCGGTTTTACCATAAGTAGACTTAGATCGAGAATTTTAAATTGAACCCTCTATATTTTTTTACGCTTTTCGATAGAGCGACAATGACATGACACAATAATAATCCGTGTCCAACAAATAATAATTTTAATTAGCATTTTCATTAATTTATTTTCATTAAATAACAACATATAGTACAGGAGATCAGGCATTTTGGCTAGGAATTTTTTGTCCTGCATGGATTTACCTGAAATTTTCACAGAAGGTAGGGAATAGCCCAAGAATCAAAGTTTATATTATGCCGAGGTGTGCTTTTATCCTGGGGGTGGAAATTTTTTAATACATTTTAACTACAGAAATCGATATAGTAATTTTAAGTAAAAAATGTTTTATACATTTTTTTCGTAAAACTAATATTTTTCGAGTTATTCGCGATTGAAAGTAAAGGTTTTTCGACAAAAAAATCGAGTTTTTAATAGGGTTTGCACGAATAACTCTAAAAATATGCATTTTATCAAAAAAACTGTGAGAGCAAAATTGTAGCTTATAAAAAACTAGAAAAAAAGTTTTTTTATAATTTCTCTACAACCAATACAGACCGAGCTACGGCTTGTTAATGGTTAGCTTTTGTTCGTCAAATGTTAAATTTGAAAGATTCAAAGTCAAATAGCGGGAAAAGTCTGCATTTTTCAAGGAAAACATATGGGGTCTGTTTTAAAGTATATAATAAGACCTTTCTATTAAAAACAAAAAAAGTTTTTAGCATGAAAATTAAGCGAGTTATGATAAAAATAAGGTCGGTCTCTACTTTTTTCTACGAAAAGATCATTAAAAACAACCCCCTAATTCCCCTCCTAATTAAAATAGATCGTACCCTTCTGCTATTCTTTTTATATATGTATTATTATTGCATTCTAGAAGTTTAACCAAATTAAAATGCTTAATTTTAGAAAAATTAGAGCTTAAAGTGAAAAACGATTTTCCGCAATTTCGTAAAAAAAAGCCATTTTCTTCAAAATAACTCCAACAATTCTGGGATACGAACAAAAATCTAGGAAACCAAATAAAAGCTTTTTTAATAAGAAAGAGTTTTCATTACATATATTTTTCTGTACAATAAATATTTCGCCAGATATGGCCGTTTAAATCCTCTATTTACAAGCGAGCACCACCTTATTCTAGCCCTTTAAACTCATCCCATTTTAAAACTAAGAGATTAAAAAGGATTTATTTACATAGCCTTGTAGCTCTTAAAAAACCCTAAAAAATTATTTTTGAACAAACTTTCTATCATTAAAACTAAAGGAGCTATGTTTAAAAAACCAATCAACTTTTTTTCGAAAAAGTCGAATAGCCCACTTCGGAGCATAATATTCTATAAAACCGGTATACTTTATGCTTTTACCGGTATAAGTTTTGTATGGAATTCTCCTTGTTTTTAGTATTTATATCTATTATGTTGGTTTATAAGAATTGCAATTTTGTAAGTGGTGGTTTTAAAGGATTGAAAAATTTGCCAAAGAATGAAATTGGTAATATTTCAGGCAGTAATATTTTTAATTATTAAATCTGTCAAGCTATTAATTATTTGGGGATAAATCTTTTTTTTTTAATTAAACTATAATAAGGGTTGATTTATAAGCGAAATGAATTTAGTACATATTTTAAGCAACAGCATTCTAAAATTAAATCACTATGGTAAATTAATCATTTTTTTAGGGTAAATATATATATTTTTTTATTTAAGCTCTAACAAGGGTTGATTTTTAAGGTTAGAAATATTTTAAAATTGTATTCCAAAGCATAAAACAATCATTAATCACCTAATCCAAACCACCTTTTACCCATCTTAAGGTTTAAAATTTTATTGTATAAGTTTTGACAATAAGGGGTGGTTTTCACCCTTAAAAAACAAACAGCGCACATCACCCTGAAATAGAATTTAAAGTAGAGGTTAGAATCGTTTAATTTTTCAAATTTTTTTTTAAAAAAATCAAAAAAATTTTTTTGGTAACCCCCCCCAAAACCCCAAACCCTTTTAAAAATTATTTTTTTCCCCCTTTTATTAAAATTTTTTTAAAAGGGGGGTTAAAGGGGGGTTTTTTGGGGTTGCTTTTCATAAAATATTGGTTCCGGGGAAAAAAATTTTTTAAATTTTTTTTTTGGGAAAAGGGAAAATTTTTTTTTTTTCCCATGGGTGGGTTAGAAAGGGGCCAAAAGGGGGTTTTTAAAAATTAAAAAATTGAAGGGTTTAAAACCCTTTTTGGGGGATTTTAAATTTTTTTTGGGTTTTTATTAAAAAAAATTTTTTTAAAAATTTGTAAAAAAAAATTTTTTTTAAATTTAAAAAATTTAAATTAAAAATGGGGGTTAAAATTTTTTTCCTTCCACTGTTAAAAAAAAATTTTTTTAAAACAAAAACAAAAAAAATTTTTTTAAAAAAATTTTGTTACAAAGGGGGGGGTTTTAAGGGTTAAAAAGGGTCATTTTAATAAAATTTTGTTTTTTTCCCCAAAATAAAAAAAATTTTTTTAAATTTATTTTTTTAAAAATTTTATTTAAAAAAATTTTTTTTTCCCAATTTTTTTTTTTTTTTAAAACCAAAAAGGGGGAAAATTTAAAAAAGGAAAAATTAAAATTTAAAGGGAAATTTTAAAAAAAAAAAATAAAAAAGGGGTTTTTTAACCCCCAAAAAATTAAAAAAGGGGGCCCCAAAATTTTAAAAATTTAATTGTTAACGGCACCAAGAATGGTAAAATTACAATCTTTTTTAAAACCCCCTTTTTAATATTAGGGGCCCCCTTTAAAAAAAACATAAAATATTGTATAAATATTTTTTTAAAAAATTTTTTTAAAAAAATTTTTTTCATTTGTTTCTTACACCTTTTAAAAAAAACCGGGGATTTAAAATTTTTTTTTTAAAAAAAAATTTATCTCGCCACTTTTTTTCCTCTTCAAGCTTTTTTCCCCCAAAACCCTTTTAGAATGGAATTAACTTATTTTAATTAATACTTAAAATTTTTTTAAAAAGGGTTAATTGACTTTGGAGTACGTGCTTTAAAAAAAACATAGTTTGTTGTTAGAAAAAGAAAAAAAATATTTTTTTTTAAAAGGGGGGAAAAAGGGGAAATTTTTCATAAATTATTGGGTTAATCATTTTTTTTTGGGGAAGGTCAAAAAAAATTTTAAAAAAATGCATTCAGATCGAATTAAAAAAATTATATTGGACCTAAAAAACCCAAAAAAATTTTTTTAAAAAAATAATTTTCTAAAAATAAAAAAACATACTTCAATAAAAGACTTTAAAGGTAAGGTAAATTCAAATTATCAAAGTATCCCAATTTGCTTTTGCATTTAAGGCTTTTGTTAAATGTTTTATTGCTATTTTTTTTTTCCAGTACTTTTATTTATTTTTTTAAACTTGGGTTTACTTCAAGTACTTCGTTTTTTTAAAACCTTTTTGAATTTATTTTTAAAAGCAAGTACATTTTAACAATACTTCTACTTATATTTTGAAGTATTTAAAAAAAAATAAAAAACTTGGTACTTGTATTTAAAGTACAATTTAGGATTATTTTGACTTTTTTAAAAATGGGGGAACATAAACCACGTTTGACAGATCGTTTCTTAACAAAATTCCTTTTTTTTGGTCTTTTCCCCCCCTTTGTTCTTGGCTCTTCCCCCTTTTCCCCTTTTAACGACTTTTTTCAGTTATTGTAGATGGTCACTGTTCCAGCTTTTTTTAAATTAATTTGAGGGGGTTTAAACGTTATATGGGCCCCCAAAAAGAGGGGGGCCGAAGTTCTCATTTTTCAAAATTCCCCTTTTTTTCCCAGAGTTCCCGCCCCCGTAAACGTTTCCCGCAGAAATTTTTTTTTTTTTTCCCCCCAAAACTTCAAATATAATGGGGCCCCCATTCAACTTCCTTCCTTTTACCCAATTAAAAACCCACGATACTTTGGTACCTTTAAAATTTTTTAACCCCCCTAGGCTGTCCCAAGGTAAAAAAAAAAAAAAATGCAAGATTGTTTGGTAATGCTTCCCCCCTTTTAAAGACGGGTTTTTTATTTCAAGAGCAGTTATGAGTCGATGGTTTGATTTTTTTGGAAAGTAAAAGGGACAGTTTATTACCAAATAAGGCCTTTTAAAGTGTGTTCTGGTCATTTGAATCCCCGTCAGTTGGGGGAAGATAAGTTCAGGTTTTTTTTGCCTCTCAACATAAATCTATTTTTTGATCTCCCCCTTTTTTTTCCAACCCTTTAACCTATAAAAAAACGCCTGAAATATGATAAAAAAAAGTAACCAAATATACTGTTTCACTAAATGAAGGGCTCTACAAGACTAGATTTGAAAAGCCCCGGGGGGAAAAAAACCCAAAAAAAATATTGATTACCCTAACCAATCAATGTACAGGTTTGATATGAATGGGTGGTTGGGCAGTTTAAACGTATTTTTAACCCCTTTTCCCCTTTTTTTTGGGGTTTAAATTTTTGGGGGCCCCCTTTTTAGGTTTTTGGCCAAAAAGTGAATTATTTATTTTGTTGTTTTTTTTAATTGCACAGTGTTTTTTTTAAAAACTGTATTTGTAATAGTTTTTTCTTGACGTAGGTAGTGACTCAATAATGTTTTTTCCCAACCAGGTTAAAAATTTCCTTGCATTTTTATCGAAAAAATTAGGAAAACACAAGAAAGGGGATGTTTAAAATATTAGTTTTTTTAAAATATGTTTTATTATATACACATGTGGGCGTTTAACAAACGAAAATTTATTTCGTTCAAAAAAATTTTAAAAATTATAATTAAGGGTTTTGTCTATCGACAAAAAAAAAACCCCCTTTGCCTTGTTATGTCAGGTATTAAGAGTTTATAAAAGGTATAGGAGAGCCTCTTTTTAAAAAAAGTAATAACGATTTCAAAAAAAATGTCAAACTTAAATACTAAACACAAATCCTTTTTTAAAAATTTCCCCCACAACAGAGCCCACTGCAATATTGTCCGTAACTGCCCTTATTTCATTTCCCCAGGCCATGTAAAGGGACTATTGGAATTCCCAAAAATCCAGTTACCTGCCTTCTGCGCTGATCTTAGTCCCCGGGGGAGCTTTTGTGCTAAAACCAACCCCAAAAAATTCCGCATCATAGTGTGCACAATTAATTTTTTAAACCCCCCGGGCCCAAAATTTTTTTTTTCTTTTCTTTTAAATTTTTTTTTTTTTTTATTCTGTCTAAACCCCCCTTTTAAAATTTATTATGTACTTACTTTTTGTAAATACAAAAGGGGGGAAACCCAAAATTTTGGGACCGCTAACCACGATGACCCAAGGATTTTAAAAAAAAGGGGGGAAAAAAAATCATATCCAGATAGCAGAATAAAAAAAAAAAATTTAAAATCGGGAAAAAAAAATTAACAGTCAAAATCTTAGTTTCTTAGCAAGCCCTCTTTAAAAAAAAGAGAAACCGAAAGTTTAGTGCCGCTGACCACGCTTAGACTTAAGGATGTTACATAAGCTGGTGGGAATCTAGAATCATACGCAATAAGGGGAAAAAAAAAAAAAATTAGGGGGGAAAAGTTAACAGTTTTAAAAAAAATTTTTGAGCAAAACCCCCTTTTAAAAAAAAAAGGGGAAAAAACCGGAAAAAAAAAAATTTGGGTTTTTTTTTTTTCCAAACCCCAAAAGGGTTTTAAAAAAAAAAATGATGTTACATAAGCTGGTGGGAAGTTACAATCATACCCAGAAAGCAGCAATAAAAAAAAAAATTTTGAAAGGAGC